>JAHPZR010025826.1:0-13991 GCA_019787425.1 Platygyra sinensis
TTCCCCACAGTGCTCGTGTTGTTCTGCGTTCTTTCGTTTCCTTGTCCTTGTCTGAACGAAAAAAAAGAACCAAAAGAAACTTTACATGTACTGACAATTTCAGCAAACAATTTCAAAACTTTGAAATCTCTTTGCTAAATTTAAAATGACATTTTTGCGTGAGATTTGTTCTGAAAATGCCAACTCATGATCTGATGGAATTTAAATCGACTGGTTTGGTGTCCACATTAAACTATTTCCAGTTGCCGGTTCTCTAACGGAATAACTCTACCATGCTCTTTCCACAGAAAGGCCTGTCGTTCGTGGCAAGGGCTGAGTTTTAAGAACTTTATTTATAACTGATACACATGATTTTCATTCTTACCAATTCTGTTCTCGTTCTTTTGAATAACTCTTATAAGACTGTTGTACAAAGGGTCCAGAACACAAAAGCGAAACATTACAACAAAGTTACGTGACGCTATCTTCTCGCTTATGAGATGATTCAATCGATCGTTTTCTTTTCTGCCAATTCTGTTGTTGATCTTTTATACAACTTTCATCAGCGAGAGAGCAGTTCACAAGGTCGAGAACAGAAGAGTGGAAAACTTAGGAGACGATTCAATCGATTTGTGTTTATGTCAACAGAATTACTCGAGGGATAAGTATTTGCAGGAGCTCATTACCCGGAGCCTCCATATCCGCGGGAGGTGCTTCTAAAAACAAAAAGATACGAGACAGGGTTGACTCGGGAGGTCAGTATGGAAGATGGAAGCTCCGGGTAATGGGCTCCTGGAATTTGTCAGTAGTTGTCAGAAATCTAAACTAATAACTTGTGAATCTAGAAATGCACTAAAAATTTTAGCACTTTTTATTGTTTAATATACGAATTGGATTACCACGTTATTAAGCAGTTACTTCCTCACATCAGAATTCTTAATTCTTATGGCAATGAAAATATACAACTGTTAGGTGATGCAAACTTACAGGACTATGGTTTAAAGGGAACCTCCACTCCTACCAAAGAATCACTTTAAACCGCAGGTTATAGCATTTGCAATAACGTTAGTTTTAATTTTTTTTTCCAGAAGAGTGTCTGTAGTGGAGAAAGCGAATTTCAGAATCGCGTAATTTTGTTTTCAAATTTCTTGGGTGCCGCCATCTTGAATAATTGTGACGTGTCTTGGTTGCTCTATTGTTCTCACACAAAGAGCTTTTGTCTAATAACAAAAGGGCAACCATTTCACGTCACAATTATTCAAGATGGCGGGGCGCGGGAAATTTGAAAACAAAAATACGCGATTCTATAATTCATGCATTTAAGGCCAACGCGCTTTCTTAGTTAAAGCTTCAAACAAATTTGATTCTTAAAATTATTTCGTGTGATTTGAAGTGAACTTTTTGTCAGAGTGGAGGTTCCCTTTAAGGAAAAGCAGGTCCGTGCACCTGTCGACCGGAAGATCTGAAAGCCTAGTATTGTTATACCTCCAACTCAAATATGTTTACGATTGGAGGAAAACGCGTCACGTGTCGTGGGTCACACCTCACTAACTCTTAAGGGCAAACAAACTCACTAACTCCCTAAGAAAACAACAATGTGAACTTTCAACTCGCAAGTGATCTGGTCGTTCTCCTCGAAACCGCGGCAAATTTGTGAGTCAGCCGGCGTACTTGGATTAGCAACACCGCTAGTCATGTGATGCTGATCACCTCTGGCTCAGCTGTGTCTTTTGACATCTTTTTCTTACTAAATCTCTTACCTCCTTGTTAATTGAAGTATCCACCTTCACTGTGTTGTTGCTAAAAACCAAAGAAAAAGGGAAAACTTTATTGGTGTATTATGATTTGGTTTATCTCATAAAAAACACAGTTTTCTCTCCGTGAGAGGACTGGTCAAATTCAATGGCAGTGTTGCTACTACTCGGGCAAACAAAACTCACTGTTTGTGTTGGGGCACTCACAGAGTGCATTTACTCAAAAATGATCATGCAAATACAACTTCCCTGCACTCCGTCAAAATTTGATAGGCTTTGTAGGAGTGAGCTATAAGTGCTATTTAATTTGTCTGCTAACTAACGGATTAAAGACTTATCCTTCCCAGGAAATGCGAATACATGTTTCTGGCCATCTTGTAACGCGCAATCCTGTTGTTTACACTGTCGACATGGACACGGTTAACCGATACAACAATACAAGAAAACGCGTTTTCTTTCTGCTCATAATGGCCGGTATCATATATTTTGCAAACGTTGTCTAGCCTTACCTTTTATCGCAACGATTCTTAGTAAAATGCCCAATGACATTGCTAACAGCAATAAGCGCTAACCAGCAGGTTACAAAAACCATTTTCTACGTTGACAGCCGAAATTCCAGCTACGACCGAGAACCTGAATTCGTTCTGAAGACTGAAGTGTGTGCGTCATAATAAACGTTGCGCTCGTGCACGCGCGATAGAATGTGGTGTTACTAGTTTGATTCTGGAGAGCATCCATTTTAAGCACGTTGATATTCATATATTTCAAATGTTTTTTATCATTTATAGCTGATGAATTGTCCGTGGATAAATAAAGATTATCTATCTATTTATTTTTATTAAAAAGGTAAGAATAGAGGGAAAACCGAGAGCGCTATAGAAGCTGAGATCTGCAAAGATCTTGCTGTGCAGTTTGCATAAAAGTCATACATGCTTTTTCCTTCAAGTTTTATCAGCCTGCGTTTAAGAGGCCCTGACTGAGAAAGCGTGTCAGACCTTGGAAACGGGGGTCGGCCAAATTCAATGAAACTTGGTGAGGACATTGACTTTGATGAGCTATTACTAGATCCACTTTTATTTGTCTTTGTTCTACCTTCCTTTCACTTTTTCAGTGGGGGTCCTATTTTGGGGTGTCAGAGTACAAAAAAAACGCCCATATGAGAGGTAACTTTCGAGTACCATTACAATAAACGTAGAAAGCTTACAGGATATATTTTCCTTTTATTTTGTTTACACGAAATCACTCTTTCAAATTTATGAAACATTCTCTTTCCCTTAAAAATTATCTAGGCTGGGAAAAAAACTGATTTTACAGTGATTTTTAAGTCAAAATTAGGTTTATGCAAATGAGGTCATTTTGCAAAAGTGTTGCATAATAATGATGCCAGGAAAGCAGCAAATCTTAACGACCCAAATTTTTCTATACTGTTTTGGATTATAGATGCCCTTAGGTAACTCATGACGTGTGTCTTGATTCTTAATAGGATTACAGGCAAAAATTATGATTTTTTGAAGTTGGGCTATTTTTCGTGTTTTCAGGGGGGTCGAAATTTGAGTAAATTTAGTGTCATCCATATCTCCTCCCAGTAATTGTATTCCCTAAAGCCATAAACCATTTGAAAGTAGCTTCTTAGTACAAACATCCTATACCATTATATATGCTGTAAGCTTTCTACATTTATTGTAATGGTACTCGAAAGTTACCTCTCATATGGGTGTTTTTTTGTACTCTGAGACCCCAAAATAGGACTCCCCCTAAAAAGTGAAAGGAAGATAGAACGAAGACAAATAAAAGTGGATCTAGTAATAGCCCATTTCCAAGGTCTGACACGCTTTCACAGTCAGGCCTTTTAAATGTTCAGTCTGTGGCTAATGATCCCCAAATTCTTGCCCAAATTTGACCGCAAATGATACCTGTAGCCACGTTTCTCGAAAGCCCGCAAATCACTTTTAGTCAATCAGTATTCGAAGACGGAGAGGTGCATACGCCTGAAACTTGTATGAAGAGAATCTTACTGGAACCCTCAGGGGAACTCTCGCAGGCAGGAGAGCACTTCGACTTGCTTCTGCATTTTTGCCTTACACCTGCAAAGATAGATCACGACTTTTCAGTCAATTAGAATTGATTGTTGGTTCTGATCTTAGAGCGTTGTGACTGGACCAACATCTTAAATTGTTTTAGTCCTTTTATGTGACAGAATCGCCTAGGAAAGTTTAAAATAGCATCACATATAGCTTGTAATATGTGGGAAGGAATCAGTCCAAAATTAACGTTGGCGAATGCTTATGTCAAAGGGGTTGTTATGAGCATGTCAAAACCTATGCAATGTTGATGGATACCTAATTATGACAGTCTACTTGTGTTAAATGGAAAATATAAGTGTAATGAAACTGTAAAAGATGTACAAGATTGTGATATCAAATTGAGAACGCAGTGATAAAACAGTGAATCGCTATCCTTCAGCGAGCTAGGTCTTTTCTCAGAATAAACTTTGTAAACAAACATTGGACCTCTGTCCGGGGAACCGCTTGCGAAACTGAAAGCTATAGGTTTAACTGCTCTGACTTTCCGAGGCTCGGCTCCGGTTCTTGTTTTCGTCTGTGTCTCTGAGTATTCTAGATATTCAGCTCCATTCACATTACCTAGTTCTTGATAAGTTTGGTCAAATTTGAACTACGAACAACTCAAATACACCGAAAATATTATCTTGTCAAAGCTGCCCGACAAAGCTACCCGCGATAACGCGAAAACATGATTCACCTAACATAAACAGTGGTTTGTGATTGGACAAAACGATTTTTCACGTGTGCGAAACTCGTTTCGCCTCTCTGATTGGTCGAAGTAAAACTGGAAACGCTTTTTCACACAGCAAAACTTGATGTGAGAATCTCAGTATATAGGAAATAAACTGTAATTCTAAGTAACATACGGACATATAGGACAAAGTAGTGTACATGATAACTGCAAATCTCTGAAATATTTGGCATTGTGGTAGCTGAATTAGCTCTCGCTGAATATATATAATCGCTAGTTTTAGAATAGAAATGGAATTTACTTTGCACTATGTCTACCCACCTGTGTTATTTTAATACAGGCCTACATTGTCTGAGATTGCTCGGAATTTAAAAATTGCAAGCAATCTCAGACAATGTAGGCCTATATTCCACCTCGTCGGTAACAATTGCGTTATAAAGGTCTGCCAAGACTTTTTTTTGGGAAAAAGGCATCTGTTGATGGAAAAGAAGACATCAAACCAGGCATGGAATTAAAGGCCTTGATCCATGGTTACTGACGCAACGTAGTGACCTATTCCCAGTCCTGCACGTGCAAAATGGTGGCGTTTGTTCATTACTCCAAGGGATTTCGGGAGTAAACCATTATATAGTTTTACTTGTTTTGTAAAAAGAAGAAGAGGAAAGGAAGTAAGGAGTCTTTTTTTCCGATTTTGCGTCTAAACAATTTAGTGGTGTATGTAATAATTTTCTTTTCGACTTGAATGGCCGCACTAATGTGCCCAGGCCTCCTCCTGCTCTGTCCTGCAGGTATCGGAATTTATCAAGTAACCAGACAGCATCGAAGTTCTTCCACCGAGTTTCTGTAAACTTTTACAAGTGTATCGACAGCTGAAACTAAAATCACATTTAACTTGGATAATCACAACTTCTGTCCCAAACCAGGGAAGTGAGCATATAGTAAAGCCTCGCATCACTCCAAGCGACCACTCGCCTCTTTAAGGCGTTCAGTTAATCAGGGGGCAGCGCAGAAAACAGTGCGCGAACAAATAAAAAAAACGCGCGAGAGGAAGCGAGAAAACGTCTGTGGGAAACTTTACAAAAGGTCACTCCAGAGGAGGTTGGACACGGTCTGAAAGGCATCATGGTTAGTCGTATTAGCGAATCACGAAAGCTCTTTTATGATGGTCCTGAAATCAACATGGCGGGCTTCTAGGAAGAAGTGAATATCAATATTGATCATTTTTCCTTACTTGCTTTTAGTTTTGCGATTTCAAACCCACAGGACAAGTTGGAGTTGGTACTTGACTAGTTGCTGGAAAGTTTTTGACTCTAAACTTAATTTCTAAGCCAAGTTATGACTTGACTTCGGTGCTTTACTCTTGGCCTTTTTTACGCTTCGTGAAATTTGAGTTGATGTCACATTTGAGTTGACGTCACATTTTGTCGATTTCTCAGACTTCAAAATTAATATCCATCCCGAAGTAAGTTAATGTCCTAATAGGAAATGATCAGGCGCCCCTAAGCGCCCCTTTGGTTAGTGAATTATACGATGCTGAAGTTGGTGAATTTTGCTTGTATTTGCCTTTCAGGCTATGAAATGTGAGGAAGAACCCGCGAAATGTTGCGTGCAGTCCGACGGTTGTCCAATACTCCGATTTATCACATACGGGGCAAAATTACTGAATGCTGATTGGCTGAGACAGAGGGCATTTTTTCTTAATTTTTGTAATTGCCCCGGGCAAAAATACTTGATGCTGATTGGCTGAGCACGCCTGCATTGAGTTGGTTTCCCGCTTCAAACGGAGTTTGAACAGAAATTTCAGAAACGCGTCGCTTCTGAGTTTGATCTAAACACGGTTATTTCATCTTAACGTGAAAGAGAATCAACATGCAACAAAACGCAGTCTTTTGGTGGAAAAGCAAAAGGATTTTTCCGACTAAAAATGCATTGATTCGCAGCCTGAAAAACGTTTGAGTGGAGACGGCTGGTGTTGCACCAAACCTAGAATTACAGAACTTCATGGCCGGCAAACTGAAAGTTAATTTATTCGTTTTGCTTCGGGTCGCCTTATTGGTATTACAGCTCACTTTATCGGCGTAAAAACAGCGTAAATTTTGTTGGTACGTGAAGTTTTCACAGTGGAAGGGACAGTTTTGGATTCAAGAAGTTATTAGAGCTCGTTTGGACACTTGTTTACGTCTATCATCGATCGAAGAACAAGTAGTTTCACGCCGTTGAAAGCTTCGCAAAACAGGTGAATAAAATTAGATTGCTTATAGTCTTGTTTGTAAAGAAATGGCTTTGAGTGAATTGAACCAAGTTGCTGTGTTTTGCTTACTATTATAGTAGGCTTTCCCCGTGTTACTGCTAGCTTGTTAAATAATGACAACCGGCAAACCTGTTTAAGCGACGGCAAGACCTTGAACCTTTGTACAAAATTTTGCCCTTTATGTGATAAACAAGTAATCGCAAGCGCTCTCGGGCAATTAAGGATTAATTTCACTTGTATTTTCAAAGTTTTCCAAATTGCCCTCGTCGCTTCGCGACTCGGGCAATTTGGTGAAAACTTTGAAAATACTCGTGAAGTTAATCCTTAATTGCCCTCGGCCCCATGCGATTACATATACAAATTTATACATAGCATTGTATTGTATTATATCCACATAACAATAGATTAACAATACAATACAATTGAGAACGACGCAATACCATAGAATATAATAAAATGCTATGAATAAATGTATTAGAGTATTGGACAAGTTTTTGCAGTCGGAGTAATCTCCTGGTTTTAAAAAAAGCAAATTTAAGAGCAATTCTCTGTAAGAATCAAACAACCTGTACTACCTCACTTCATTATGACATGCTTGCACATGTAAGGTTTCCATGACCAGATTTAGGCACAGTATTGCAAAAGCTTACACACTAGCAACTATGACATAACTGAAAAAAAGATTGACCTTTACTTGCAAACAGATATTTTACTAGCAAACTCCTTGCACAGACCTTAATGTTACTAGCTTCTGTTAATGGATAACTATATCTCAGGCAATGATACATATATGACATGTTGGCACAGTGCATAAACAGTGTCTCTGGAGCTCACTGTAAAATGATAAAGTAGAACATTCGAGTCATAAACGTATAATTAAATGTAAACAATAACAGACAGCCTGAAGTAAATAAGCAATTTGCACTCAAGCTTGCGTTCAAGCTAAAATTTTCAGTCGCGACTTATTCAAGGCAATTCGATAAGAAGCGTAAACCTGCATTTCTCGGGAAGCACAGGTATTCAAGTGTTGCCATACGTTACAAAATGGCGGGATATGTAGAGGAAATAGTTGTAAAGATCTATCTGCATGCGTTTGTAGATCTCGATTGATCCATCGATCGTGAGCGAGCTCATCTTTACTCTGGGACTCGATCAGCAAAAGCCACGATTTTGTTGTCTTCATCGATCACCATGTGTAGGTAAGGCAATCCAAAGAATTGTGGGGCAAAAGAACGTTCGATGTCCAGCATTTATATCGAGAATATGAGCGAAATTCCGCTTTAAGCGTATCTTCGGTCGCCTGGTCAGAGATCCCAACGCCACGAGAGCTCATGTAAAGTAAAGCGTATTGGATTATTTACCCATGCTGCACTTCGGACCGTGTCCAACCTCTTCTGAGGTCATTCCGCCCACTTATAGACCACCTACAGAGAACCCATAACATGACCGCCGGCTTGTGGTTTTCAGTTGTCAACCTTTCTTTGACACATGCTCACGGAATATTTCAAACTTTCCCCCTCGAACTGAAAGCCAACACTTAGAGACTTTAAAACATATTTTGCAATAGAAATGAGTCTAAACAAAGCATAAACACCGCATGGCAAATCACAAAGGTGTCAAACTCTGCAAAGTAAAAGGTCAATATACCGAAAACAGAAAGCCAAAATTATGCACGGATGTCACGAACCGTATTTACATATGTTTACACACAATCTCGCACTTTCCGGTTCTTCTCCACCTCTCAGTCCATATCCATTGCCGTGGCTGCGACTCCGATTGTGTTCAACTGTTCAAATTGGTCTTTCATTATGGCCTTGAGAGCTAGACAAGCCACCATGATCGTAAAGACGGCGCCGGCTTCTCCATTCATCAGAGACATAACTCGTGGAAAGAGTTGAAAGATTTAACTCTTTCAAAAACCGGTGGGAATGATTGCAAGGAATCTTTCATTGACCATACTATTATAAAATCCTTCTGTTTTTCGCGAAGGCACTTCACTTGGAGAAATCTTGAGAAAATCTTTTAGATTATGTTTATAACATTTGAACACCGCGTTACTCGCGTTAGCCGTTGAAAGGTCACTGACCGTTGCCATATCGTATATCTCACCTGCGTCAGTAATGCTCGAGTGTTGAAAAAATCTGTCAAAATTAACCAATCGGAGGGTATACCAGATCCTGGTATACCGGAACGATCTTTTGTTAAGTTTGCCCACAGGCGTTCTCTCGCTTCCTCTCGCCACGCTTTTTATTTATTTATTTATTTTTTTTTTACACGCGCTGTTTTCTGCGCTACGTCCTGACTGACGTACTGGACGCCTGGAAGAGGCTAAGCGACCACCAGTCACAACTGGAATCATATGGCTGGTGTTCAATTACCTGAAAAAAAGTCACAATGACAATCAAGACGTCGTCACGGTTGTATCATTAGGGACTTTACGCATATACGACGGCAAGGACAACGCCTAGTAAATTATCTGTTTTAACTTTACTTTCGAATTTCTCATTTATTTAGATTCATTCAGTCCGTTTGTCGGTATTTTAACACTTGCTACGAATGTGTTCATTTTCAAATAGAAATAGGAAAAATTAACTGCTGTGGCTCACGTTCTCCAGAAAACGCAGAATTTAGTCATTTCACGTTGCTGTTTTGCAGAGGACGACGGAGAAATGTAAAAGGAATAATAACGTGCACGGCCATATTTTTGCTTATAAAACCTTTTGTTTGGTGGCACATGACAGGAAGATTTAAACGAAAAGCGAAGACTAACAATTGGACTAAAACGAGTCCCATTTTTCGTAGGAAACAAGCACATAAACTCACATGACAGGCGTCTCCTCGTGCAAACATTTTTTCGAGCATGTGCACGTACTCTTGAGCTCGTTTGCACGAGTTATGGTTCATGTGCACTTGCCTTCGTGTGCTCCCGGACTGGTTTAGGGCCTGTTCACATGGATGGAGGGTGCCCGAACTAATCGGGCTACCCAAGTAGAAGGGTTGACACATAGCCCGCCATCCTGGCCATTACATGCAACTCACCTAAGCGGGACAGTGGGTGAGCACCGTGACTTATCTTTTAAGCGGCCACTAAGCACAACAAGCAAAATGGCTGACCAAAGAAACTTTCTGAATCTCATTTCAGCTTCCTGCACAAGTACGGGTCCGTTCTCTGTCTGAGACTCATCTATTGCAATGATCTCTTCACATGGACCGTCATTCGGTTCGGCAGATAACACTGGCTAATGGTAACTACGAAAAATTCACTCAGCCATGTTTTCAAGGATAACCTGGTACGAACCGTTTACATGCCAAAAGCTATCTCGTCTAGCTGGGTGCCATGGCCAAATAAACAGGGTACCTCGGGTAGGCGGGGTACCCCATCGCGCATGTAAACGCGTCAATACGTTTTCTAAAGAAATGTGTGAGAAGTTAGCCCTTCCAGAGTAGCTCGGTTGGCCGGATAGCCCGGTTAGCCGGGGCACCCTCCCTCAATGTAAACAGGCCCTTACTCCACTAACACTGAAAAGAATGCGGGGCAATTCATAGTTTATCTGTTTTCAACCAATAGCCTAGGTCAGACGATATAATTTCTAATAATTTGACATTTGTGAGGCTTGACATTAGACTTACTTCAGGCGCCATAAATGAAGGTGTCCCGGTTTCCAAATCTTCTTGGATATTCTCTCCCAGCCACATGCACCATAGGCGGTGATTTTGGGGCGCTCCTCCTCATCCATAATTTAAAAGTCTTCATCCATAATGACGTGAAGCTTTAAAAAGCTCCAGAACGTCATCATGGATGAAGACTTAAAAGTCTTTGTCGTAAACAAACCAATTACAAAACACAAAGTATCCCTTTGAAGTGACTTCAAAGTTCCAGTTCCCTAATCATGACTGGTGCATACTCAAAGCAATAGAGGACCTAGTGCAAGTCATTTAAAAACTGGTTTCTACAAGCGACGATAGCACAATAATTCTTATTTCACCATGCGCTGCAAAATGTGATGACAAAATACCATTCAGGCATAACACAAGCCGACAAGGATATTTACGCCGTAACGTGGTTACGTTTGGCCAATGAAAAAACTGTATCCAGATTACCTCGCGCCTAAACCGTTTTCCAAAATGGCGAAGACCTCGGATGACTTTGCTTGTGCTAGAGATTGCGTTGGATTTGGTTTTCTCTTGGGTCATCCCCATTGCTTGCGCTTTTGCTTGCGCTGCTAGTAAAAACCAGACCATCGGGTAGCACAACAAATGCAAAGTCAATTACTTAACGACACTCAAATGAAAACTGCTCTAGTAGCACTTCTGTATTCTACTGACGAGTGTAGGCGACCGTATTGTAAGTATTCAAGTATGTGGTAAATACTGGTAGTTACCAAAAAATTAAAAAATCAAAACTGTAATTTTAATTAATTACCTATGGACCAGTCAAGTGGAGATACTCTAAACCACAGATAACTTCAGCGATGTAGAATCTAAAATCATAAACAACGAAAACATCACTCTAATGAGGCTATTAGTATTATTAGATCAGAGGCTATTATAAATTGGGATTACACTTTGGAAATATCGGGCATCAAATGTTTGTTACCTTACAAAAAACCAGTAAGAAACCGCAAAACTTATCGCAAAACTTATAAATGCAGTCATTAGACAGATAGTTTTTTCTCTACACGTATTGAATTGCAAGCTTCTGAACTCTAGTTTTGACCAGACCTTAATGACTGGATGGTTGCAGGACCACAAACGCGTTACATTTTTACTTTCATCCTACCTCTCGCTTGGTGTTCTCTGAACATGTTTTCGTGCAATTCGAAAACCATCTGCGGGTCCCCTCCAAGCATAAACTCCATTACCAAACAACGGCTGCCCTGAAATGTGAATAGATTAGAGGTAACTTGATCATAGGATAAAGCCAGTTATTGTTACCGTATTATGAAATGCAAGCCCGCCTTTACAACCTTTAGCACGATAAGGGTATTGCGGCTAGAGAATTTTAACCTCGGATACTCTCCACGTCTTGGACACGTGAAGTGACATAAGCAAAATTAGATCAACTGCATGTGGGAAAGAAATTTGTAAAAGATAATAAACCATTAGAGGTTTCTAGACAAGTTCACAGAAAAATATCGATGCAAGATTGTTGGACGATCGTTGGCTTGTCATATAAAGCTAAGTTCTTTATTCCCTGAGTTAAGCGATAACTGGTACTGTATTTACACACAAAGCAATATCAAGTCTCCTTTACTGCTTCTTCCGGGAGAAGGGATCCGTGACAAATTGCAGACCTATCTCCAGAGAGGTGGGGAATGTGAGGGAGGGAGCGAGAGGTAGTGCATACAAATGAAGTTACATGTCTGTCCATATACATTTGCCAAGTTCTAAACGATCAATTATTGCACTGTGTTTTATCCAAAGCTCTAAGTTTGCTGGGGTAGTAAGAAAGCTCAGCTAATTGATCAAGTGATATTTGATTTTCACTTACCTTATAAAGGAAGTCTCCACAAAGTTCGGACAGAAAATGATTCCAAGTGGAATTACCGAGGGATTTCTTTTACTGCATACTCCATTTTGGTGTCATTATTGTGATAAAGGATCACCTAAATAGCAAGAGTAAAATAAACGCGCTATTACGTTACATTGCCATGGTCCACTTTATATAACAACAACCCACACATAGAATACTTGTTCTCTGAAATATCTGATTTTTACATAATACTCGCTAGAAACTCGATTAGAACTGTCAGAAGCCAGACTTCTCTGAGGGCTCTACGAGCAAACACAGCAAATTTTGAATTTTGTGAACTACGGATTAGTTAAAGATTGGAATTCCTGAAGGGTAGTTATCCTTAATGTTAAAATTATTCTACCTTTCCAAAAGTTCCCTCTCCGAGAACTTTAACCTCAGTGCAGTTTGCTCAGATCGTTCAGCTTCTGAGCGTGCACTGTCCTTTCGACGAACTTTATTTTCCCCACAGTGCTTGTGTTGTTCTGCGTTCTTTCGTTTCCTAGTCCTTGCCTGAACGAAAAAAGCCCAAGAGAAAAATATACCTTAACCTTAAACCTTTAACAACTTCAAGACTTTGAAATCTATTTGCTAAATTTACCATGAAATTTTCGCGTGACCGGCATCTAAAGTAAGCATTCGCGTCTGGCCAAGCCTAGTGTCCCGTGATAATAAAGATTTGATCTGAAAATGCCAGCTATCTGATAGAATTTAAATCGACTAGTTGGCGTGTTTACATTCAGTTTTTTCCAGTTCCCCGGTTCAGTCTTTAATGGAATAACTATATCCCTTTCCACAGAAATCCCTTTCGTTCGTGGCAAGGGCTGAGTTTTAAAAACTCTATTTTGTAACTGATACACATGATTTTAATTCTTACTAATTCTGTTCTGGTTTTTTTTGAAGAACTCTTATAAGACGGTCTCAATGGGGTTAACCGTTAGCCATAAACTGACGGCCAAAAATTTAGCCGTTAGGCGTAAAAATGAAAGAATTTTAACCATTAGCCGTAAAAAATTGTTAACCGTAAAAAATCTAACCACAAAATAAGGTCTCGAGATCTTTTGTTGAGTCGGATGTGTTATGTGTTTATGTGTTCTGGTAGTGAGTATTACAAACGAAACCGGAAGTGTCGAAAGTGTCTGCATAATTTGTCGCATGTCTCATTTTACGACTTTCTGCTGTACTTTCTATCATGCTGATTGGTTGGGATGGCCGTATTGAAAGCGATAGTAATTAAGGCTCTATCGCGCTGGAGAAGAGAAGCCTATAGAAAGATATAAGATCAGGGTTAAAGTCGCGGAAGAGAAGAAATTATTTTCGTCGTTCCAGAATAATTTTATCGAGTTTCCTGGGCTCAAAGAGCAAGCTCAAAAGTTCGGCTTGGGGTCATGTGACCTGACATTTTACCGCCTAACGAAAATCAATGGCAAAGAGGAGCATTACGCCATATTACAGCAACAACTGGAGCTGCAATTGCCCTTCTTGCTTGGCTCAGATGGAGAAACGGGAGCTGAGAATTTACTAAACAATTTAGTAAATTCTCAGCTCCGACTATTGCATTTCTGGCTTTTTGATTGGCTAAAAAACTCCGACTATGAGCCAATAGTCGGAGTTTTACGTCATATGGAAAATAGTGCGCCAAGTTTAAAATTTTTCGCTTTGTAAAATTGTGGAAATAAAAATCGGCGGCAAAACCCAGTTTGAGAATTTACTAAAACAATCATTCCATTCGCCCTTGTTG
>JAHPZR010025827.1:0-11582 GCA_019787425.1 Platygyra sinensis
AAAAAAAAAAAAACAAGAGAAAAATACACCTTTACCTTTACATGTACTGACAATTTCAGCAAACAATTTTAAGACTTTTAAATCTCTTTGCTAAATTTGAAATGACATTTATGCGTGAGCGACATCTAAAGCAATGCATTCGCGGCTGACCAAGCCTAGTGTCCCCTGATAATAAAGGCTTCTGATGGAATTTAAATCGACTAGTTGGTGTCCACATAAAACTATTTCCAGTTTCCGGTTCTCTAATCTTATAGTATACTCAACAAAATTACTCAATTTGGATTGGTCGAGAGCAGTACAATTAATCCCAAATTGTACTCCGTAGTTACTATTAAGTTTCCATGGAAAGGACGCGTAATTGTGTTGTATGTACTATAAATAAAAAATCACACGACCTTCTCGTACAATTCGTGATTAATAGGTACTCATGATTTTGAAAATTCTCAAATTGCACTCGCCTTGAGGCTCGTGCAATTTTGAGAACTTTCAAAATCAGTCACTCGTACCTATTAATCACGAATTGTACTCGAGGTCGTGCGATTTCTTATACAAATAACTCTGTCACTTTCTACAGAAAGGCCTGTCGTTCGTGGCAAGGGCTGAGTTTTTAGAACTTTATTTGTAACTGATACACATGATTTTCATTCTTACCAATTCTGTTCTCGTTGTTTTGAACAACTCTTATAAGACTGTTGTACAAAGGGTCCAGAACACAAAAGCGAAACATTACAACAAAGTTACGTGATGCTATCTTCTCACTTATGAGATGATTCAATCGATTGTTTTCCTTTCTGCCGATCTGTTGTTGATCTTTTATACAACTCTCATCAGCGAGAGAGCCGTTCACAAGGTCGAGAACAGGAGAGTGGAAAACTTAGGAGACGATTCAATCGATTTGTGTTTATGTCAACAGAATCACTCGAGGGATAAGAATTTGCAGGAGCTCATTACCCGGAGCCTCCATATCAACTGTACCCTTGAGTCAACCCTGTCCCGTATCTTTTTATTTTTAGAACTGTGATATCTATGGGAGTTCTTTAATTTCCTACGAAAACACGCTGAAGTCCGCATAACATCCTAAAAAAGTGATACACTTTCCTTGTTTTCCGACATTATTGAAATACTTTCATGTGGCCTGTATGCGACGTATAACAATATAGGGCCACAGCTCTCTTACCATTGGCTATTATTAAAACGCCTGCGAGAATCCCCGCGGGAGGTGCTTCTAAAAACAAAAAGATACGGGATAGGGTTGACTCGGGGGATTAGTATGAAGATGGAAGCTCCGGGTAATGGGCTCCTGGAATTTATCAGTAGTTGTCAGAAATCTAACCTAATAACCTGTGAATCTAGAAATGCACTAAAAAATCCCAAGCACTTTTTATTTTTTTAATACATGAATTGGATTATTATGTTACTAATCAGTTACTTTCTCACATCAGAATTCTTATGGCAATGAAAATATACAACTGTTAGGTGATTGAAACTTACAGGACTATGGTTTAAGGAAAAGCAGGTCCGTGCACCTGTCGACCTAAAGATCTGAAAGACTAGAATTGTTATACCTCCAACGCAAATATGTTTTCCGATTGGAGGAAAACGCGTCACGCTCCTCACTAACTCTTTTTTTACGATAACTGCAGAAATTCACGCACGCTCATTGGCTAATTTTTATTGTCCATATGCGGACGTACACATGAATTTAAAATTCATGCGACGCGTCAGCGAGGGAGAGCCGGCAATTCGACAATTTGTTATCGTAAAAAACAAATTGATGTCAGTTTTTAATGCGTCTGTCCTGTTATTGATAATGAATTTCGTCATCACATTGTCAAAGTAGTCCGCGGATCCACTCGGCTATCGCCTCGTGGATCCACAGCTACTTTGACAATGTGATGACGAAATTCATGATCAATAACAGGACAGACGCATAAAAAACTGACGTCAATTTGTTAAAGGGCGAAGAAACTCACTAACTCCCTAGGAAAACAACAATGTGAACTTCAACTCGCACGTGATCTGGTCGTGCTCCTCGAAAGCGCGGCAAATTTGTGAGTCAGCCTGCGTACTTGGATCAGCAACACCGCTAGTCATGTGATGCTGATCACCTCTGGCTCAGCTGTGTCTTTTGACATCTTTTTCTTACTAAATCTCTTACCTCCTTGTTAATTAATGTGTCCTCGTTTGTCCTAAAAACGAAAGAAAAAAGAAAAAAAGGTTATTAGTGTATTATGATTGGGTTTATCTTAGAAGAAAAAATGTTTTCTCTTTGTGAGAAGACTGGTCAAATTAAATTCGCCGTACATGCTGCTACTACTACTACAGCCATTTCGCCAGCGACTCTAATTGTTGCAAACTACTCGAGCGATCGAAATCGCATCTGAAAAAGTAATTTCTAATGATAGTTTCTGACTCGAAATCGCGTTTCTTATATTATAAGCGTTCGCTATAATCGCCTTCGGTGAGTAAAACCGCGAGTCGCTAGCTTATGGGACAGGTGTTCTTTCTGACCTAGGTCTTTTAACAGGATGTCAGCATCTTTTTCGCTCGGCTTTTTCTAAAATGTGGATAGACTCTTTGCATGAAGAAAGCAATCCAAAATGATCATGCAAATACAAAAACTTCCCTGCACTGCGAAATTATTCTATCAACGGCGCCAAATTTGATTGGCTGTGCAGGAATCAGCGTTAAGTGCTATCCAACTTTTTTTGTTTTTATCAACTGAGTTGATACTGTGAATTGGCCATCGTAAAGAGATTCGAAAGCTGACGTTTCGAGCGCTAGCCCTTCGTCGGAGCGAATCCTCCGACGACGGGCTAGCGCTCGAAACGTCAGCTTTCGAATCTCTTTACGGTGGCCAATTCATATTATCAACTCAGTTGATAAAACCAAATTATCCTGTAATACTCCCACCGACGCAGCACCATAGTTTCTTTAGAAACTTACCCCTTTTGCTATCCAACTTGTCTGGTAACTACGCCGTGTTGATAAGATGTTAAAAAGACACGATGAAGTTAACATAATATTGGGATTTGAATTGTACGGTTAGGATCTTCGATAATTTATTGTACTGATGATATGATTTTTGTTTCCGTGTATAAATAATGATTATAGTTTAAAGACTTCTGCGTCCGAGTAAATCCGAATAAATGTTTCGGGTCATCTCGCCACGCGCGACCCTGTTGTTTACACTGTCACCATGGACACGGTTAACCGATAGGGCAAACCGATAAAACGCTTTTTTCTGCTTATAACGGCTGATCTCATTATATTTTGCAAACGGCGTTTGAAAATATGCTAAAAAAAACTTGAAAGTTGATTTTTTCTCGCGACCATATTAACGGAAAACGAAAAGCGTAGTAGTTACAATAAGCCCCGCCATTAGCGAAAGCAGTTCATAAACTACAAATTAATACAATTTTTATCTGACTCGGCATTTGAAAAGTATTCTGTTTGTTGTTTAGCCTTACCTTTTATCGCAACGGTTCTTAGTAAAATATCCAATAACATTGCTAACAGCAATAAACGCTAACCAGCAAGTTACAAAAACCATTTTCTACGTTGACAGCCGAAACTCCAGCCACAACCGAAAACCTGAATTTGTTCTGAAGACTGAAGTGTGTGCGTCATAATAAACGTTGCGCTTGTGCGCGCGCGATAGAATGTGGGGTCACTAGTTTGATTCGAGAGACCATACATTTAAAGCACGTTGATACTAATATATTTAAAATGTTTTTTAATCATTTATAGCTGATGATTTGTCCGTGGATAAATAAAGATTATCTATCTATTTATTTTTATAGAAAAGGTAAGAAAAGAGGGAAGAACGAGAGCGCTAGAAGCTGAGAACTCAAAGATCTCGCTGTCAATTCAGTTTGCATGAAAGTCAGTTTGCTTTAAAAGTTCAACCTTTATGAACCTCTCATTGTAAATGTTCAGTCATTGAGATTTATACAGACCCGCAAATGATCCCCAAATTGTCGCCCAAAATTTAACCGCAAATGATGCTTGTAGGCCGGTTTCTCGAAAGCCCGCAAATCATTTTTATTCAAACAGTATTCAAAGACGGAGAGGTCTATACACCTAAATCTTGTATGAAGAGAACCTATGTTTATATTAAGAATATGTGCACAAAACACCTGTGAAGGTATGATTTTTTAAGAAGATTATAGCCAATAAGCACTTGAACAGACTCCATGCTAATAAAACGGTCACACATGTAATTTGTTTGTGCTATGAGTACAGGATAATAAAAAAACTCATGCGAATCACACAATGCGAGGTTTACGTTATCCACGGCTAATTTTAGAACAGTGGAACAGAGAATTAACTCTGAAGTGTAAATTGAAGTGCTAGGTAATTGAACCCATGAATAACCCACTGGGCATTAGCCCTAGTAAAGGGAATCAGGGAACCACACGAGGTACATATGAATGTTGTGCCGCGTAGCACTATGAGCACAAATGGTGGAACAGAGAATTAACTCTGAAATGTACATTAAAGTGCTAATAGAACCCAGTACCCTTACTTTCTCTTCGCCGCGATTCACCACCCAAAATCATCCCCGACTTTCTCTGTCCGACCTCGTAGCTCAGTCGACAGAGCAACGGTAGATCTAATCCGGAAGTTGTGGGTTCGATTCCCACCGAGGTCAAAAGATTTTATCTTTACCTCGTGTGGTTCTCTGATTCCCTTTACTAGGGCTAACGCCCAGTGGGTTATTCATGGGTTCAATTAGCACTTTAATTTACACTTCAGAGTTAATTCTCTGTTCCACTATTTGTGTTCATAGTGCTACGCGACACAACATTCATAATTTTAGAACGGTTGGGTTTTTCCCCTGCACGTTCTGGCTGCTCTTGTTTATCTTAGAAAATGTAATTTTTTCTTCACATCTCGTAACTCGCTTCCAAAAAACAGCTCAAGCATTCACTCCAATTGTCCAAACCTACAAGAAATACTCGCAAAAGATTGCAAGTAAATTTATGACAGTAGCTTCTGGAGAAATAAACCTACAGAGTGCGATCTCATTTTTCACGTAGCGAAAGTGAAAGCTGCAAAGTCAGTGCAATCCATGGCTGACTTAATTCCTTTTTTCATCGTATATTTAATATTCCCTTCGAATCCAACGCTTTGATAAAACCAAACGAAAATATATTTCACATACTATAAAGAAAACAATATCCGTAACATTTTCCGTGTATTAATTTTTTATCAGTTTCTGGCCAATAAACATCAAAGGTTGCGTGATTCCAAGTCCGGCCGAGCGGAACTTTGGCCCTGGTCACCGACAAAACAAGACAATAAACACCGTGCAGAGCAAGAACCGCGCTCGCGGGCCCATGGCCGCGCGGTTAAAATTCACAACCGTGAAGGAGGTTTGGATACCTGGTCTTAACTAGCATAGATTTTGAGGATTTTGCTGCTCCGTTAACTCATTAGTTTTTTTTTTTCATTTGAAAAGATATATCAAACACTCGAGACAGTGTTTCATCGGCTATCCAAATACCTCGAATTTTTTCAAAAATACTCCGCTGCGCGTCGTATTTTCAACTCTCTTCTCGGTGTTTGGATACCATTACTACACATGACCACGCGAATGTATCACGATGGTAGACCAAAACTACGGAGTTCAACTAACCTTAATAATAAGAAAACACGATTAAAAAAGTCAATAATTTTATCCAACATAAGTTAATCGCTATATTCATCCACAATGGCGAAACGTCCTTGTCAGTAAACCGTCAATTAACTATTTTCTGTCACCTCTCCAAGTACTTCTTTTATAGTTTAATATATAGCTGTAATACTAGTTGCCGTAAATATTGTGTGCTCTTTTTATATTAATGTTTTGTATTCATATATAATTTTAACTATTTTAGACTTCCTTCATATGATATAAATACCGTTTCGTTTTTCCTCTTTTTTTTTTCTTTTTTTCTGGTGTGTGCATTTGTGCTTCAATCTTCTTGCTGATCTGTATTCTATTTCTATTTAATGCTGATGTTAACAGGCTGCCTGGCTCCGCTAGCCCTTATGGGTATTCCAGGCAGCTAGTACTCCAATTTTACTTTTAATAATTTCATTCAAATTTGTAACTTTTTTTTGTTTAAAGCAAGTATGAATGTGAGTACAAATAAAGATTGTTGTTGTTGTTTAGCTTTGCTTTACTATATCCATGTTTTCACTTGAAACCAAAATTCCAAACCACAAAACAAAAATGGTCCATAATCTTCTTGTATTATTTCTTCCTATATTATTTCTATTCAATTATATAGTGAGATGAATTAGTGTGACATCACATCCTTTCTTATAAAAACAGTCTGGATACAGTTAAAACACAACTGATCTCATTCTTGATCCTCTGCCCCCAAAATTTCAAAAGAAAAAAAGAATGACTTGACATAGCCTAGAACTTTCTAGGAACTAAGAAGCAGCCTAAATTTTATCAAGTTATGATTCCTACCTCTCGATGCCGGACTTGTTGTTCCATTTTTCGACTTCTTTTTTGCGCTTGCGGTCTCTCTCTCTCTGTCCTCTTTTCTTTCTCGGTTGCTACAGACACCTTTGAACACTCAACATCCTGAATAAAGATTCATTAATAAGTGTAGTGATACTTCAAATTTATAAATACTAGCCATCTGTCATCCTTCTTTCATTTAAATTTGTTTAAAACCTACCTTTTCTACTTTTGTTGTTGTACGTTTCATTAAGTACTTACGAAACAGCACTAGCTAGAGTTATGACGTAAGCCTAATTTACAGGCATCTCCAATTTTCGACCTTGGTAAAAAGATGCATCGTATGATGTTCATCACAATTTGATAATTCAGTAAAAAAGGTAAATTGTGCCATTTTTGAATTATGAGCACCAAAAGCTAAAGTTAAGGGTGTTTTCAACAGGTCGTATTGTTGCTATGAAAACCTATTATGCCAGGAAAAAACACAGTTTGTAAAATTATGATTGGGCATTTGTGCGATACCAACATTGCAATTGTAACATCACTTGTCTCTGATTATTAAAGTAAACAAGACGGTTACGGAAGAGGATTTTTACTAACACCTTTATAGTAAATGTCGTGAATGTTCAGAAAGAATTGAAAGAGCAAAGGACAAAGTAAAACCCTAGTTCCTTAGCCTAAGACCCTGCACCCAGCCCTGATATACTGCGCTCACAAAAACGTTTACCAAACCATAATACAAAAGTTATTCAATAATTTATAATAGCTATCTGGAACCCCTCAGTCACTTGCATGAAGCATTTCACAATTGTAGTGGAAATTTCACAGTCGTGATCATAACGTGCAAAACGATCGGTTTTTGCGAACTCAAGGAATCTCGACTCTTCAAGCCGCGAAAAGGTAAGAGCTGAAAAACATTTATTACACGGCACCATGTTCAAACCGATCACCCATGATCCCTTGGAAGCATGAAGATGTCTGTTTGTTGGCCGCAATCGAAAACCAATTTAAATTTTCCACAGCTAAA
The DNA here is from genome assembly GCA_019787425.1 of Platygyra sinensis. Taxonomy (NCBI): domain Eukaryota; kingdom Metazoa; phylum Cnidaria; class Anthozoa; order Scleractinia; family Merulinidae; genus Platygyra; species Platygyra sinensis. The sequence continues at coordinate 7,488 of JAHPZR010025827.1, forward strand.
ATTCTGTGTAAGCTACATTTTGTTACACCACTATACGTATCAGGAGCAACTCAAAATGTCATAAATATAAAGTTTGGATATTTACCTCACAAGAAGAGCCAAACTCGTAATCCGGAGTTGAATGCTCGCTCACTACAGCCATGGTTCGAAGACAAAGTTCTTGTAAATCAAAGTTTTACACTGCCTTGTACCTCTGTCTAAAAAACATCTACCAGGATCATTTTCGACTTTAGTTACGTTAACTTGCGAGGTTTCATTTCCTCGGAAGAATTACAGAACGACACAAAAATTAACTTTGCCCGCCATCTCTTTCCTGGAGTGATGGCAAAGTCCGGAATACCTGAATATTAATGTCACAAATGTGTCTGAAATTCTTATTCGGAAATGATGGGTAACGTTAATTGATAAACAGGTCCAAAAAAACAGGTCTTCGAGTTTCTTTGTGCACATTTACACAATTCTGTTGCAACCTCGCAATTTACCGGGGTAAAAAGTCTTAAAGCGAAAATAATTTTGTATCAGGTTTTTAGTGTATCTTCGTTATCAGTCTAATAAAAACCCTCACGGTTCTAAAGCAGTCAATAACTGAAATGCCCTGCTATCAGTGGTATTGCCAATTTGTTTTCATTTCCTTAGTAACTTCTAGACGACGTTTATGTAACTATGTCATATTTATCATGAAAACGCTTCCATCCTTTCACGCAAGAGAAGTGCGGAACTGCTAACTGGATAAAACATTCATTAGAAAACATCAACTTCATGTGCCTACAGGGGAGTCTTTTTTACAATCTCTTCTCCATAGCATAAGCGACACAGTTTCTGATGGAACTACAAAAGCATTAGCGCAATTAACCTTCCTACCGAATTTGAGTCCGATGCATTTTAAAAATACTTTTTCTGCGACGCGGATGTAAAAACTCTAAGCTGTACGGAGAATGTGTAAGACCATTAGCTTTTCATCACCAGAAATTTACAGTTTTTGAAAGTCATTTTCTCCTGGAATATTACATCAAAAAAGCCAGATATTTCGCCAATTACTACTTTAACTGTCTCGAATTCTCCCAGGCCCTCTCGTGTTATGATGAGGCTATGCAAACACAGCAAAAGTCCTCAATTGCTCAAATAACCAGATGTGGTTATAGTTTTCATTTGGAAATATAGTTTTACACCTTAAAATAGTTTTAATATAGTTTTTACTGAAAATTGCAAAAATGCATCCTTCTGCTATTTGTAAATTTTTCTTATTTTGGATTGTAATTACTGTAAAGCGCTATTGGGCTAAAGGGAAATGGCGCCATATAAACAAAGCATTATTATTATTATTATTATTATTATTATTATTATTATTATTATTATTATTATTATTATTATTATTATTATAATATTATTATTTACGTTCTAAAATGTATATTTGTTCTTAGCGAAACGTGTATTTGTGTAACGTGTATTTGTTCTATTTGTTCTATGTGTGTTTGTTAATTCCATTTGTTTTATGTGTATTTGTTCTGTGTGTTCGTTCTAAGCGAAACGTTCTAAAATGTGTACTCTTTCAAAAAAGGAAATGAATTAATACTTTTTTAAAGTAATAGGAATTAGTTTCTCTCTTTGCGTAACACCACTATAGATTGCAGTGACTTTTAAACATCAGGAAAATATCAGTGGGGATCCAGACCTTGAGCCAAGGGGGCGGGGCGGGGGAGGAGGTCGGTCTTGTTTTGCTTGCCCTGCCGGCTTTTCTTCCTTCTGTAGTGTCTGTTTTTTCACTCAAAATAGGAGGGGGCGGGGGAGGGGGCAGGGGTGCCGAGCTTCCCCAGGCCCTTCCCCTATATCAGCCACTGAATATATACAGCTGTTTCGGGAAAGGTTGTCCAAAAGAAGGGTTAGAGCGTTCGCGACAATGCCGAAAGGTAGTATGGGAGATATTCAATAAAATAAATTCAGCTTGTAGTGAACGCCCAGAATCGAACATGCCCCGACCGTCCAGTGAAGACTTACGGTAACGAGCTATTTGGATGAAAGAGTTCTTAGGATGTAGCGTAGATGAAGTGGCAGAACGCACATGCTTATGCATGTTGAAGCTCTCTCTCGCTATCACGCTACCAAAACACGTCCAAAAACAAAGGGTTCATTAGCGATGGCTCTGCACGTGCACCGCGATTTTGGTACATTTCTCCGACTTTCTCTGCAAAGCATGACATAACATAAGTAAGGTTAAAGTCGTCAGAATCATGCTTTCTCTGTGAATCCTAACCCTTCGTTACTAATTCATGGTCTGGATCATTTGACTGAATTTTGAAACTCACTTATATCTCAATGTCAATAACAAAGCGTGAGCATGAATTTCTAGCTGACTTTTTCGATAACATTGCCGTCATGTTTTCGTTGACTCATAATGACAGTTTACCATAATGCCTTTCGGTATTGTCGCGTACGCTTTTATGCTTCTTTTGGACAACCTTTCTCGAAACAGCTGTAAACCCTTAATCGTCCGCTTGGCGTGAACCAACCTACACTGGCAGTAACTGTGACTGAATGAATGTACTTTTTAAATACGTGTCATTTTTTTAAAAAACGATTTTTACCCACGATATCTTCTCTTTATTTAAAACTCTACACATATTTGATTTTTTTTTGTCATACAGTTGTAAAACTTCAGCGGAATTCAGACTAATTTCACAAAACCTCAGTTTCCCGATCTTCCCGACAACCCGAGCTAAAACCCGTTGACTTTGATTTTCTTTTAGTGTACTTTCACCCCAGATTTCTCAAACTCATTAATAATTCGTCAAGTTAACCGAAGGAAATCATGTCCCTGACGATGCTTGGATATTTGACCTTAATAAGCACAGATTTTAACGATTTTATTTCCCCTTTTTCTCCTTAGTTTTAGTTTCGATTGAGAAGATATATCAAACACTCAAGATAGTGTTTAGCCACATTTCCAAACATCTCGAAATTTGTCAAAAATACTTCGCTGCGCGTCGTATTTTCAACCCTCTTCTCAGTGTTTCGAAAGATAGTCAAACTTGCTCTTTCGTGTTTAATATATTACATCTCAAACTCCAAATTTCTCAAACTAATATGAAGATTCCAGGAATCGGGATCTCAGTATTTGGCGTGATATGATGGCTAAACTGCACGTAGAGATTAACATAAGAAAAAGCTTCAAAATCATGCTTAATTCTAGACACTGCCTTAGAGTGTATCAGGATGGGTCGATTGCTACTTTTAGGATCGTTTATAATTGTGAAGTAGAATTCCCATTTCTTGAGCCTCAAATGAAACAAACATCTTTCGAGAAATCGAAGAAGTCGAAATGTCACCATAAAATTTACAGTGAAACAAACCCAAAGGAAATGGTTATACAGTCAACTCTCCGCTAACGGACACTCTCGTAAGCGGACAGCTCTACTTACGGACGGCTTTTTAAATCCCCGTTTTTACCTCTCAGTCAAACTTTCTATTTACACATTCCCGTAAACGGACACTCTCTCGTATGCGGACGCGGACACTTTTGAAAATGAAAATTGGATTTTTCTTTTGTTTACGCTCTCTCGTAAGCGGACACACCATGTACGTAATTGACTCTTGGCAATGAAATTTGTCTTTAATTTGCAATAAATCAACAAAAATATGACCTTTAACAGAGCAACAGAACAGCGGGGATCGCTTTTTACAAATTTCAATTTGTCCGAGGCAAAGCAAGCTGTCCGTTCGTTGCTATTTTTGTCTACGCAATAAAACACAATTAACACCCGCTAATTAACTCTCCCGTAAGCGGACATCCACCCTATTTTTCTTTGGTGTCCACTTACGGGAATAATTCTCGTAAGCGGACAGCTCTACTAACGGACACGTTTTTCAATTCCCGAGGGTGTCCGCTTACGAGAGAGTTGACTGTAGTTTCGAGTTATTGGAAAGTTCTTGAAATCGAGGGTTTGACAAATCGGAAATCCACTGTTTGGCTCATAATTAGGGAGGGATTTAAAAACGCAGCTTTATTTCTAGGGGATTAGGACGCAGTCCACAACTATATCCGTCACTAAAACAGCGAGCTCTCGAAAGGGAGGATTTGGAAAACGCCGCGGTTTCATT
>JAHPZR010025828.1:0-5000 GCA_019787425.1 Platygyra sinensis
ACACTGCACAATCATACAAAATATTGTTGTAGTGCGTGCAACAAATCATTAGTAAAGGTTGTGCGAAAATAAAAGAAGTATTTTCTGATTTATTTAAACTAAGAAATGCTGTTAATTTAAAAAGAACCCCCTCCAAAAAAACGGAAATTCCTGGGGTTTGGGGGGGGGGGGTCCACAAATAATCCTCTGGAAGGGAAATTCCAAGGGGGTGGGGGTTAGAAACTAAACAACCATCCATTGAGGGGGGGGTATGGATATTTTCTGGAACCACACAATGTCACTTGCATCAGCCTGAGAGTGAAAATTTAAACATTGTGTGGTTCAAGAAAAATCCATACTCCCCCCCCCCCCCCCCCCATTCTCAGAGAGGGTCACAGACATCCCAAAAGATTTTAACACATGTAAAAACAGGTGGTCCAAAGTGACACTGCATTCTGTAATTGTATACCTGCCAACTTTTTCTGAGATATAGGCGTGAGATATTTATCCTGGGAGTGCTGGGATTTTTGAAGACAACACAATCATTTCCGAGGATTCCTGAAGAAGTCTGAAGTCTTCCGAAGACGTCTGTAGTCTGCTGAAGATGTCCGAAGTCTGCGAAAGATGAAGTTATTGAGAAAATGCTTAGCCACAAGGACCGACGTTAGTTGATAACATCAGTGCTATAGTTCTAAAATCGGAAAGTTTTGGACTGACATGGTCAATTTTTAAGGCACTTGTGATGTTGGTGTTCCCAGAAACGGCCATAAAGCTTTATTCTAGCTGCTCATGAAATATATTCTGGGTAATGTAGTGGTACAATTGTATAAAGGAAGTGACACAGACGAATGCGTTTGACGTAGTTTAAAGTGCCTATGAAGTAAAAAATAATTGCTGCTTATTTGAAAGGCTTTTCAAAGTAAAGAAGAATGGCGTTTTCTTTTTGGGAATATCTTTTTTATTTTTAGAGATATTTACGTTTTGTATTATGCAAATGAGGAAAGTGATGACGTCATAGGTGGTTCCATTAAAACAGTACAAAACTCAATCAAGAATATCTCCAGAAACATTGGAGCAGTTTCTTCAAACTTGGCACCAGAAACGTACATCACAAAAGAAACAGAATGACACCTACTATGTTGTTGCCATGGCAACACTCTTGGCTCCAGTCTCTTTCTGTGAAAAACCAAATATCCCCAATTGCAATCTTTTAAAGTGGGACAGAGGGTCTAGCTTGGCACACAAATGGTTCCCATATTGCCTTAACTATCCCCGCTAGGTTGCTGTGAGTGGATGATCCTTGTTTAGGATAAAATCTGGAAATTTTAGTCTCAATTAAAACAGGACCAGCAGCATAACTGTTGTCATGGCAACAGCACGATAGGTGTCATTTGGCTTCTTTTGTGATGTACAGTCCTGATGCCAAGTTTGAAGAACACTGCTTCAATATTTCCAGAGATATTCTATATTTAGTGTTGTACTGTATTAGTGAAACCACCTATGACGTCATCACTTTACTCACAAAAACGTAAATATCTCTAAAACGAAAAAAGATATTCTAAAAAGAAAAGCGCCCTTCTTCTATACTTTAAAAGGCCTTTCAAATAAGCAGCAATCATTTTTTACTTCATAGGCACTTTAAATAGTAAACTACCTTTTTCACATAAAACACCTTGCCTTGACTATACCCGGCTATACTTCCATTCAATCCAACTCTCCAAAATTTGTGGTGCGCGTTCCTGATGTTATGACAGTAAGAGCGAAAAAAGCTCCTCCAGGGTCGGGCTATCTTTCAAAAGGAAAGGTTATTTAATGTTATTTAATTAACAACTACTGCCACCACTAGTTTTGTCCATCAAAATTTTTAACCAAATTTGCATACTGTGACAAAAGCAGAAGCAGCCCTCACATTCCCGGTCCCAGTCTTAGGACGCGTATAAATGCGAGCTTGCTCCCAGTGCTTTTCACTTCAAGATTCACATCAGAGATCAGGAGCACCTTCCACTTGAATGGAAAGTTCAGTTTTCCCGGTGGGAAACCAAATGGAACAGCCCTTTCTAATAGAAATTTTTCGAAAAAAAAGGGAATACCTTCAGAGGTATTCCTCTTTTTTTGTTTTCACCGGAATTACCAGAAAATCACTGTACCATTTACTTTATCACACCAGTGCCATGCTCCTTGGTAAAAATATGCAATTTCGCTTGCGAAAATGGCATCCTCCTTCATGTTTCAGTGTCCAACATGTATACGGTTTTCATTTTGAACAAGCAAAACCGTTATTTTTAGAGAAAAGCAATTTTACCATTTGACCATTTAATGTATTGGTTTCTTAAGGCCAATACACTTTGTGTAATGCGCCGAACCACTCTTGAGACACTGCTTTATGTAACATTAAATCGATCGGCAATTAACAACACGAAGACGCAGTTATTGAAGAATGCGCGATTCCCTAGGTTTCATCTTGGTTTCGTCTCGTGCTTCGTTCGTTCTTCCCGAGGTGGACGCACGGGCAAACCTTGTGCACTGCCCGCGCACCCACCTTGTGAAACCCGCGGCCGATGTGCACATGCCTCCAGGCGGTACTGTATAAACTTTATAAATACAGAATACTTAGAGCCACACATTTTTGCTGACTTAAACTAAATGGTTTATATTGTATAGTCACTACAGATGTACATTGTCTATACTACACAAACTGCCTAAAACAGATCATTCAATATTAAAATATTTTCTTTCTTGGCTGATGGGCATTTCTTTTGATTCTTTTTCAATTTTTTTAGATTGAATAATTAAAAAAATTTCACATTGAGTGTTTAGAGTGAAGAAAACAGACAACGTCACTCAAATAAAAATTAAATTAATTATTATATTACCTTTAGCAGTCTTGACATCACAGGAAGCCCTTAGTCTTGAACACTGAAAGTAAAGTAAACTAAAAACTCAAAATCAACCAGTCTAACCAAGAAGATAGTCAAGAATAATTTTTAATGAATTATTTTCAGTTTTGAACAATAATTTATGCTACAGACATCAAAATCTTACGTGTAGCAAGTCTTGTTACAAGTGCCTTCAACATCTTGAATGGTCGTGACATACAACAATACAGGAGATGACTGACTCACTGGACCTTTTAAAAAAAAGACCAACAGGTAGATATTAGTGAATGTAGGACTTACCTGTAGCAAGAGCAATTGAAACTGTTGGGATCATCAAAAGTTTGCTTAAAAATTGTTGCTCCAAATATGGAGCATATCAATAACAAGGATTGTGCTGTCAAGGAGAAACCTAATTAATTATTTACTTGTTTTGATCCTGAAAAAAAAAGCACAACCTTGGAGCATGGCCAATATAATATGCTTGATAATAATGATATTTTACCAACAAATATTGATGACAAGCAACTTGATATAAAGCACATGTCTGATGATGATTATTATGCCCTTGTACTTCAGTTAAATGAAAACTAGAGAGGGTTTTTTTAAACCATGGTCTAAGTTATTCTTAAGTGGTGGTGCTGTTGCTGGCAGAAGTACTGTTACAAATGTATTGTATGGAGCACTGAAAAGGTTTCTCAATACTACTGCAGGTTAACGCCCAAGTTGCTAATGGAGAGTAGGTGCCCAAGAAGCCTGGGGGCTGCAACCGCAATCAAAACCCTAAGGCAGTAGAACACCTGACTGGCCTGCCCAACCCACAACCAAGCCACAAGCCCCCCGCGCCAAGCCCCCCTCAGGCACCTGTCACACTCTAGCCAGATAGCTTAGTGGAACGAAAAATTATTTCGGGGGGATAGGGAGGGAACATTGAGAAACACTAAACTACAAAACTGAACCCACAAACGCCACACTAACAGAGTAATGAACACGCTGCAAGCACATAGGATGACAACGTATGAAGTAACCAAGAATACTGCTGGATAAAGTTAGCCCCAGGGCTCCCACGGCCATATGACTGTTGCAAATGCTATGGAACACACCAACACTAAACAAACGCTAATACATGGCCAACGTTTACAAAGAGTGCCACTGACCAGACTAACTCCTGGCTATAAATCTGTACATTCATAAACTATATCAAAACGCTACAGAACGTACCAAACGTTCAACAAACGCTAACAAATGGCCAAAAGCTATAACTCTGGCTATAACTCTGTACATTCATAAACTATATCAAAACGCTACAGAACATACCAAACGTTCAACAAACGCTAACAAATGGCCAAAAGACTAACATTGCCTACCGAAACTCTACTGACCAGATAAGCTCCTAGTCATTAACTGTGTTACATTCCATTTAACTATAATTATTGAAAATCCAGATAATGTCAAAGTTATGAAAACAGTCCTACTGGTGAAGCAGTATTGCACATAAAAGGTAACACATTGCACCCTGGTACCTGCCGATAGAGGTTTTGAGCATTTATTGTGCACTGGACAGTGACAGACTAAAATACTAAAGGAAGTAAACCAACAAGATTTACATGTACATGCACATGTATTTGCAAAATTAATTGAGCAATAAATTCTGTCTCCTTGATTCGAAACTTGAACAACTTGACTCAAAACTCGATCAACTTGACTTGAAACTTGAACGACTCGACTTAAGACTCGATACTCGAAGTATTCAAGTTTCGAGGATCCATCGAGTCGTTCGAGTTTCAAGTGACTGCAAACTTACATTTGGTCGGTACTGTAACTAAAGGAACTAAATTTTATTTATGAAATATCTATGGTTAAAGAAGTGGTATTTTCAGTTTTTTTAATTTACGATGACAACAGATAATGCGAACCAAGGAGCCAGTTGGTGGAATAAGTTTGATATCTGTTAGAGATCTTTTCTAGCTACATGTACATGTAAAACCAGTTTGATAAGTAGATCTTCAAAACTGTCAATCTGGCTATGCTTTAGCAATTGACATTTGGGCACAATTTTTCATCTTCTTTGAACTGACTTGGGATGTCTGTGACCCTCTCTGAGAGCAGGGTTGGGGGGGGGGGGTGGGGGGGAGGAGTATGGATTTT
>JAHPZR010025828.1:10000-16671 GCA_019787425.1 Platygyra sinensis
TCCCGAAGTCGAATAATAATGTAATTAGACGAGTAAACCTATTGCTCCCGCTGTCCCGCACTCCCGCAGTGGAAAAAAATGAATACTCAATGTTTCGGCTCATGGATTATAGAACGACGTCTTTTCATGTGTAGCGCGCTTGTTTCGGCTGATGGATTTTAGAACGAGGTATATTCATGTGCAGCATGCTTGTTCCGTCTATACATTAAGTAATAAGATGACTGCGGGACTGCGGGAGCAGGTTTTTAAGCTCTAGACTTTAGTGGCGGGGTATTCTAGAATCTAGCCGAAAATCCAGTCATTTAAGCTCATATTTAAACAAATTTTTCGGAAAATAAGTTAAATCATTATAAGTTACCTACAAAGATTGATAAGGACCTTTCATGTTTGCCCGTAGGCCAAACAACGACACTTAGAACGCTTACCTGATTCATCGAAATACGAGGTGTGAACTGAATTCACAGCCTGAGAAACGTTGCTCACCACAATGTTGATGAACGGGCAGCAACAAGCATGGTAAAAAGATGAAATCACCCTACGATTGCAGCCAAAATTACTCAAGAGAAATCTGTTCTGTTGAGAAACGAAGCAACTTCCTGCATTCCTGCCTGGATGGTTTTCCCAGAATTCCCAGGACATCTTTCGGTTTCCAAATATGGATCACGCCCGGTGTCACATGACAATAATAAGTCCTTTGAATTGTTGGACTGTGGAATGTAGGACTGTAGACGTGAGGTAGCAATGTTACAATATTGCCATTGCCAAGTAAAATCTAGCTGTGAACGGTATCTCAAGGAATTTATCACAAGACAGGGGCGGATCCAGGAATTTCTGAAAGGGGATTTGTACACTATCAATGAATGTCACCTGTTCATGTCGCTTGTTATACCTGAACCTGATACGACCTTTGCGAAATGTACATTATCTTTTCATAACTTGACAAGCAGTCGAATGGTAAAAGTGAAATAACTTCGTAAAAACAATTTTATTCTATTATTATTTCTCACTCACTCGCTCGCTCGCTCACTCACTCACTCACTCACTCACTCACTCACTCACTCACTCACTCACTGACCGCCTGGAAGAGGCTAAAATATGACGGAATAAAGGGTTTCCAGAAGTGTTAGAAGAGCTCAAAGCACATGAAAGCAAACTCGGTAAAACTTTACACTGATTTGTATGCTAAAACTTTGTCGTTTTGTCAGCAAGTCAGCAACCTTTGGCCGTTAAGTACCGCATACGCTTAAGAGTCGATCATGTTTTATTAGTTAGAGTTTGGGTGTCTCGAAAACTCAGACCTCGAAAACTCAGACCCCAGACCCGAAAAACTCAGACCCTCGGGTGTCTCGAAAACTCAGACCCCAAAAAACTCAGACCCTCGGATGTCTCGAAAACTCAGACCCGAAAAACTCAGACCCTCGGGTGTCTCGAAAACTCAGACCCGAAAAACTCAGACCCTCTGGGTGTCTCGAAAACTCAGACCCAAAAAACTCAGACCCTCTGGGTGTCTCGAAAACTCAGACCCGAAAAATAAAACAAATTTACACCGCGTGAATGCCGCAAGCCGACTTGTTTACTGTTCGTCGATACAGTGGCATTACCAAAATCTGCCGAGAAAAGAAAAACAGCTCACAGTGTTGGATACGTGCAATGATCATGAAAATTATCTGCCGAGAAAAGAAAAAACAGCTTGCAGTGTGAGATACGTGCAACGATCATGAAAATTATACACAACAGTCGTATAGATTTTTCTTTTCGTTATCGTATCCACAACGTGTCGTGTCATTAATAGAAGCCATTCGCGAGGTGTGTTGCATGATGTTTTCCTGTACAAATACAGGACCGCCGTCACACTACAGTAGCGGCGGTATTTGAAACCGGATACAACCTTTCGTGGTCCTTATAGTTCCCTCATTTTAAAGAACTGTGTGTAAACACTGTGTATAAACGGTTCTTTGTTTATGTTTTCTTTAATATATATATATAACATAAACCTTTAATCAATATTCGTGGTCAATTACGATAAGACATTATCGTGGTTGCATTTTCCAAGCCACAAGAGTTATTTTCTTTCCTTTCAATAAAAACGCTTCAATGTACTTACTGTACGATTCACTAAATGTTTTTTGGAAACGAACCGCGTCCGACGATGCCAATTTCCTTAAGATCTTCATTCCGAAATTGCGGTAAATCAGTCACCTTATTTACAATTGCCTTCTTGGTAAAATAAGGCAACTTGAAAGCCATCTTCACATCGGAAGTTATGAATTACAACCTGAAACCTTTGACCGCCATGCATGATCGAATGTAAAATGAAAAAGTGGCGGGAAAACACGTCACCAGAAATTTAATGATTATCGAATAGAAAGAGTGTTTTTTGGGGGGGAAAACTACGACAAATTTTACGCTTAATAAAAATGACTTCTCCTCGACCATTAATGGTCTATTCTGCTCAAAATTCAATGCAGGAGACTCAATCGCGAGAATTTCTCGAAGTCTAAGGACCGCGAAAGGTTATACTAGCTACTGTAGCGTGACGCCGGTCCTGTATTTGTACAGGAAAACATCACGCAACACACCACGAATGGCTTCTAATGACACGACACGTTGTGGATACGATAACGAAAAGAAAAATCTATACGAATGTTGAGTATAATTTTATGATCGTTGCACGTATCTCACACTGCAAGCTGTTTTTTCTTTTCTCGGCAGATAATTTTCATGATCATTGCACGCATCCAACACTATGAGCTGTTTTTCTTTTCTCGGCAGATTTTGGTAATGCCACTGTATCGACGAACAGTAAACAAGTCGGCTTGCGGCATTCACGCGGTGTAAATTTGTTTTATTTTTCGGGTCTGAGTTTTCGGGTCTGAGTTTTCGAGACACCCGAGGGTCTGAGTTTTTCGGGTCTGAGTTTTCGAGACATCCGAGGGTCTGAGTTTTTTGGGTCTGAGTTTTCGAGACACCCGAGGGTCTGAGTTTTTCGGGTCTGGGGTCTGAGTTTTCGAGGTCTGAGTTTTCGAGACACCCTCCAATTTGATGTTGCGGCATTTCAACTGTTGAATCTCCGTGTTGTGGAGATTAAACATAACCTCTTCAAGTAAGTATCACCAAAAGGGGACAAAGGATCAATAGAACAACAGAACATTTAGAGAATTATCTTCTGGTGTATTAAAACTTTTACATGCATTGTTGATAACTTGTTATACTAAGTATACATTCTTGTTGAGCACTCTGAACTGTTAATTGTGTTGAGATGTTAAAATTATTCTAAAAATTTAAAACCCCTATGCATGAGCATTAACCAAACATTTTAGTGATTTTCTTGGTTGAAACCGAGCATTTCAGTGGAAAAAAATGGAGCATTAAGGTGGAGCATTTTAGTGGGAAAATAAAAGCTTAATGTACAAAAGCCTAATGACAAGTGACTGACAAAAAATATTTTCCATACCTATAAAATTTTTATGAACCACATCTGGTTTCCCACATATATAACTTAGGAGAAGTCAACACTTTAAAAGGAGAAACTGTTGAGGAAACCTATATCTTTATTACCTTAGTTTGTACAAATGAATTTACATAATACGTCATGCTTAATTTAATTTTGCTGCCACATACTTTAAAACAGCTGCATCTGCAAGACAACAAAGGCAAAAGACATTTTGCTCACTGTGACAGCTTCTAAACCAAATATAAAATTATGGATAATATCATTATTTTTGTCGAGTCGGATGATAGTTCGTGACAAACTGATGTCACGCTATGGTCGAATGAAGCAATCTTTGGTCGTGGAAAATTCATCTTCGCGGTGAATTTTGAGCAAACAGAACACCGAAAACATCCTTATTTCTATACGTTACATTGTAGCAGAGTAACTGTAGTTTCATTTCCTAAAGCCGATTCCCATATCACAAATTAGTTTTTCGGATATTCCCAAAACCGCTAGCTCTGTTAAGCTGGACTGGCCGATAAAACAGCCCTGCCAACAAGTGTCGTGAAATGAAATGCGGGGATATTTTGTTTGATAAAGTTTATAACAACACGGGTTGGCTGGAGTAAACTGTCACTCAACTTTAATCAAATGAATGCTTTTCATCAACAGTAGACAACAATGCCGCTCATTTTAAGGGCTGTAAAACGCGAAGTGTTATAAATTGAATTTCGAGAATTGAATTCCGACCTCAAATCATTCATCCGACAAGTAGTAAACAGCGGAACACCGGAAACCAGGTACGAAATTTTGCCAGGGCATAGTGTGCACATTAAACAATCACCCATTAATGGGAATTCACATATCACAAAGGAACACAAAAGTCTCGGAGATTTGAAGACAAATTTTAATTTTGAGGGAAAACGAAATGTACATTTATCGATCACAAAATTCACTTCCCTTGAAAATGACATGGATTGACTCAAAAACACAAAGGTACCCAGAATATGAAAAAATAACTTCAGAGCAATGCTGGAATCGAATTTAGTGAAGGACTGACGCAAAATAGAATGGTGATATCTTCTTGTTTAACCACACTTTGAAATCGAAAATGAGATCAACATGGTTTCATTATCTCCGCAAGATGAGAAGAAGAAAAATCTAAAATAATATATAGATTTAGGCCAGCCTAAAAGCGTAGCTTCTTGGCCGGGTTGTTCAGTGCCCGATTGAGCTCACCCAGGAAAAGGTAGAATGCTGATTTGAGTTTTGTAACTTTGCGGTGAGGTTTTCTGTTTACTGTGTGACTTTCTGTTTTGAGTTTTATTAAATCCATTTTGAAATCACTGGTTATACTTGCAATCTGATTGGCTCTCAGGAGTGCGATTTATTCACGAATCGCACTATTTTTTGCTCTAAATCGCACCTTTTTCTCAGCCAATGAGAATGGGACAGTAAAACAAAACAACCAATCAGATTTCAAGGTTAGTTTGATGTAACCAATAAAATTTTAGGAAAATGAATGACAGAAAGCCCCTATGTTGCGAATTTTGCAACTACAGGGCAAAACTTTGTTATTGTTGTCTTTTCTTTTTCAAGACAATTGACGAATTTAATTAATTACAGTTTCTGAATAATGATTACGAGCTCCTTCAGGCTGAAGACCTTCTTTACAAGACGTTTCCAACATTCAGTGTCCATTTTGACGAATATTTTGGCATTGTTTCTTCAACATCTGCTCAAGATTCGTGTGATACCGAGTTCAGCAAAACATAAACGAACGAAAACCACACAACAACAAATTCATAGCCATCTCAAGAAGGTACATGTTTCCAGGTTCGCGGTAGTTTCAAACGAAGCAATACAAGAGCTCAACTCTATCGCTGTGAATAACCATACGTAGTCTTTCGACCCGCTCCACAAAACAGTGAATGAACGCCATCTTGAAAAATATATCTTGAAACAAACGGCGCCGCACGAACTTGACAAGGTCCCAACTATAAAGTTGTAGGCAGAGATCACAAAAAGAAGCAGAGATACTAAAGAGCCTGAATCCCGTAAAATCATGCAGAGTGCCTTTGAACGGTATTTAAAAGAGAAAACTATCCACAGCTGGGCATCGTGCAGTCGAGGGAGTTTCACAACTCAGGACGTAACCAATCGATGAAATCGATGATCGATAAAGCAATCGATCAATCGATACCAATCGATGCATGTTAGTTAGTTGGCATCAATTGGTATCGGCCAATCGATGACCAATCGATAATCACCCAAAAGTATTCAGGAATCATCGATTGCCATCGATTGGGCTTTAAAAGCTTTTCGTGATCAAAAAGTTTACTAGACTGTTAGGTTATGCTCTAGATGTTTCAGGATCCAAAGTTCATGTTTATTGTACTTTAATAATATTAGATTGTTGTAACTTTAAAAAGACGTATTTTAACGCTGTGCCACTTTCCGTAAACTTTATTCAGTTAAGCTAAATGAATTATCAGTGCTGTATAAAACCTGATCTTCTGCCGATGTCCTAGACTGTCATTGTTTTTAACAATTAGATTATGAGCTCGAGATTTCTATGAGGTGATAGTTGATGAGGCCGAAGGCCGAATCAACTATCACCTCATAGAAATCGAGAGCGAATAATCTAATTGTTTTCAGAAGTGCCCAACGAAACCGCTCCACAAAATATCCGCTCCACAGGCCCATGCTTTTCTGGCTGGCAAATTTTTCATTGTTTAACTGGCTGGTAATATTTTTTGTTTTTACGAAATCTTGCTGGGAGATCAACTCCAAAATAAATTTGCTTGGGATTTTAGTTACATTTTATGCTGCTGGCTCGAAACTGCAAATCGATTGCGCTCTGGCTGACGTTTGATTACTGGAATTTTTCCGTACCGGAAGCTCCCGACGTTTCTGCTAATGTGTTTGCCTGAGAGTTTACGCAATGTTCATCGCGTTTCATGTTGCTGTCGTTCTTTTTTTTATAATAACAAAGGAAATGCACCACTATTGGCGACTTTGGTCGGCATTCGATTTCAAAAGCCGCGGGTGGTGATGTAATAGAGCTCACAGTGATCTGGCGGGGTAAAGGAGTTTTGGCGCTGCTCTGGTAAGAGGTCTTTCTGGTCTTTCCTTGATTCACCCTTATTTATTCAATTCCGCATCAAATTTTGCTTGGCTGAGTGGTGTTATAGCAGCTTTTTGTTTCATCTCCTCTGTACTAGAGGATTATCATAGC
>JAHPZR010025829.1:0-17690 GCA_019787425.1 Platygyra sinensis
CGCCCGAACCCAGGCGAAACCCTACGGGCATGTTCTTGCGAATACGGTCAGATATCAAGTCCAAATAGGCTCCAGGAAGCCAAATTGTCTAAAAACTGGGCTAAACATGCACTTAAACTCACACCTGGTCCTCTCGGGGGCCTACTAGTTTACATTTGGCCTCAAAAATGCCTACTAGTTTACATTTGGCCTCAATATCTGACTGTATTTCCAAAAACATGCCTGCAGTTGACTCTTAGTGTGTCCCAGTGGCCAGGACAGATCTGACCACCCCCCCTGGCTAGCTGAATACCCCCCACGCAAGCACGTGACAGGGACTGCCCTAGCAGGGTTACATGTCAACAAAAAACATTCAAGAAAGTTCAAAGAACTCAACAAACACAGTCAATAACAAAATTATTTAGCACTCAAATGGCCAGATCTGACTAAGTCAAGGTGTACGTACAAAACACCCTCCCACCCCCCCTGCTTTTGACAGCTGGCCCACAGCACGCTACCAGTAGATAGCCCATGGACTGGGCAATCCAGCTGACCCGGCCATGACGGAACCCCCCCTAGCTTTAAAGATGCTGGCCAAGCCTGGATTCGGGCTTCGCCCGAACCCAGGCGAAACCCTACGGGCATGTTCTTGCGAATACGGTCAGATATCAAGTCCAAATAGGCTCCAGGAAGCCAAATTGTCTAAAAACTGGGCTAAACATGCACTTAAACTCACACCTGGTCCTCTCGGGGGCCTACTAGTTTACATTTGGCCTCAAAAATGCCTACTAGTTTACATTTGGCCTCAATATCTGACTGTATTTCCAAAAACATGCCTGCAGTTGACTCTTAGTGTGTCCCAGTGGCCAGGACAGATCTGACCACCCCCCCTGGCTAGCTGAATACCCCCCACGCAAGCACGTGACAGGGACTGCCCTAGCAGGGTTACATGTCAACAAAAAACATTCAAGAAAGTTCAAAGAACTCAACAAACACAGTCAATAACAAAATTATTTAGCACTCAAATGGCCAGATCTGACTAAGTCAAGGTGTACGTACAAAACACCCTCCCACCCCCCCTGCTTTTGACAGCTGGCCCACAGCACGCTACCAGTAGATAGCCCATGGACTGGGCAATCCAGCTGACCCGGCCATGACGGAACCCCCCCTAGCTTTAAAGATGCTGGCCAAGCCTGGATTCGGGCTTCGCCCGAACCCAGGCGAAACCCTACGGGCATGTTCTTGCGAATACGGTCAGATATCAAGTCCAAATAGGCTCCAGGAAGCCAAATTGTCTAAAAACTGGGCTAAACATGCACTTAAACTCACACCTGGTCCTCTCGGGGGCCTACTAGTTTACATTTGGCCTCAAAAATGCCTACTAGTTTACATTTGGCCTCAATATCTGACTGTATTTCCAAAAACATGCCTGCAGTTGACTCTTAGTGTGTCCCAGTGGCCAGGACAGATCTGACCACCCCCCCTGGCTAGCTGAATACCCCCCACGCAAGCACGTGACAGGGACTGCCCTAGCAGGGTTACATGTCAACAAAAAACATTCAAGAAAGTTCAAAGAACTCAACAAACACAGTCAATAACAAAATTATTTAGCACTCAAATGGCCAGATCTGACTAAGTCAAGGTGTACGTACAAAACACCCTCCCACCCCCCCTGCTTTTGACAGCTGGCCCACAGCACGCTACCAGTAGATAGCCCATGGACTGGGCAATCCAGCTGACCCGGCCATGACGGAACCCCCCCTAGCTTTAAAGATGCTGGCCAAGCCTGGATTCGGGCTTCGCCCGAACCCAGGCGAAACCCTACGGGCATGTTCTTGCGAATACGGTCAGATATCAAGTCCAAATAGGCTCCAGGAAGCCAAATTGTCTAAAAACTGGGCTAAACATGCACTTAAACTCACACCTGGTCCTCTCGGGGGCCTACTAGTTTACATTTGGCCTCAAAAATGCCTACTAGTTTACATTTGGCCTCAATATCTGACTGTATTTCCAAAAACATGCCTGCAGTTGACTCTTAGTGTGTCCCAGTGGCCAGGACAGATCTGACCACCCCCCCTGGCTAGCTGAATACCCCCCACGCAAGCACGTGACAGGGACTGCCCTAGCAGGGTTACATGTCAACAAAAAACATTCAAGAAAGTTCAAAGAACTCAACAAACACAGTCAATAACAAAATTATTTAGCACTCAAATGGCCAGATCTGACTAAGTCAAGGTGTACGTACAAAACACCCTCCCACCCCCCCTGCTTTTGACAGCTGGCCCACAGCACGCTACCAGTAGATAGCCCATGGACTGGGCAATCCAGCTGACCCGGCCATGACGGAACCCCCCCTAGCTTTAAAGATGCTGGCCAAGCCTGGATTCGGGCTTCGCCCGAACCCAGGCGAAACCCTACGGGCATGTTCTTGCGAATACGGTCAGATATCAAGTCCAAATAGGCTCCAGGAAGCCAAATTGTCTAAAAACTGGGCTAAACATGCACTTAAACTCACACCTGGTCCTCTCGGGGGCCTACTAGTTTACATTTGGCCTCAAAAATGCCTACTAGTTTACATTTGGCCTCAATATCTGACTGTATTTCCAAAAACATGCCTGCAGTTGACTCTTAGTGTGTCCCAGTGGCCAGGACAGATCTGACCACCCCCCCTGGCTAGCTGAATACCCCCCACGCAAGCACGTGACAGGGACTGCCCTAGCAGGGTTACATGTCAACAAAAAACATTCAAGAAAGTTCAAAGAACTCAACAAACACAGTCAATAACAAAATTATTTAGCACTCAAATGGCCAGATCTGACTAAGTCAAGGTGTACGTACAAAACACCCTCCCACCCCCCCTGCTTTTGACAGCTGGCCCACAGCACGCTACCAGTAGATAGCCCATGGACTGGGCAATCCAGCTGACCCGGCCATGACGGAACCCCCCCTAGCTTTAAAGATGCTGGCCAAGCCTGGATTCGGGCTTCGCCCGAACCCAGGCGAAACCCTACGGGCATGTTCTTGCGAATACGGTCAGATATCAAGTCCAAATAGGCTCCAGGAAGCCAAATTGTCTAAAAACTGGGCTAAACATGCACTTAAACTCACACCTGGTCCTCTCGGGGGCCTACTAGTTTACATTTGGCCTCAAAAATGCCTACTAGTTTACATTTGGCCTCAATATCTGACTGTATTTCCAAAAACATGCCTGCAGTTGACTCTTAGTGTGTCCCAGTGGCCAGGACAGATCTGACCACCCCCCCTGGCTAGCTGAATACCCCCCACGCAAGCACGTGACAGGGACTGCCCTAGCAGGGTTACATGTCAACAAAAAACATTCAAGAAAGTTCAAAGAACTCAACAAACACAGTCAATAACAAAATTATTTAGCACTCAAATGGCCAGATCTGACTAAGTCAAGGTGTACGTACAAAACACCCTCCCACCCCCCCTGCTTTTGACAGCTGGCCCACAGCACGCTACCAGTAGATAGCCCATGGACTGGGCAATCCAGCTGACCCGGCCATGACGGAACCCCCCCTAGCTTTAAAGATGCTGGCCAAGCCTGGATTCGGGCTTCGCCCGAACCCAGGCGAAACCCTACGGGCATGTTCTTGCGAATACGGTCAGATATCAAGTCCAAATAGGCTCCAGGAAGCCAAATTGTCTAAAAACTGGGCTAAACATGCACTTAAACTCACACCTGGTCCTCTCGGGGGCCTACTAGTTTACATTTGGCCTCAAAAATGCCTACTAGTTTACATTTGGCCTCAATATCTGACTGTATTTCCAAAAACATGCCTGCAGTTGACTCTTAGTGTGTCCCAGTGGCCAGGACAGATCTGACCACCCCCCCTGGCTAGCTGAATACCCCCCACGCAAGCACGTGACAGGGACTGCCCTAGCAGGGTTACATGTCAACAAAAAACATTCAAGAAAGTTCAAAGAACTCAACAAACACAGTCAATAACAAAATTATTTAGCACTCAAATGGCCAGATCTGACTAAGTCAAGGTGTACGTACAAAACACCCTCCCACCCCCCCTGCTTTTGACAGCTGGCCCACAGCACGCTACCAGTAGATAGCCCATGGACTGGGCAATCCAGCTGACCCGGCCATGACGGAACCCCCCCTAGCTTTAAAGATGCTGGCCAAGCCTGGATTCGGGCTTCGCCCGAACCCAGGCGAAACCCTACGGGCATGTTCTTGCGAATACGGTCAGATATCAAGTCCAAATAGGCTCCAGGAAGCCAAATTGTCTAAAAACTGGGCTAAACATGCACTTAAACTCACACCTGGTCCTCTCGGGGGCCTACTAGTTTACATTTGGCCTCAAAAATGCCTACTAGTTTACATTTGGCCTCAATATCTGACTGTATTTCCAAAAACATGCCTGCAGTTGACTCTTAGTGTGTCCCAGTGGCCAGGACAGATCTGACCACCCCCCCTGGCTAGCTGAATACCCCCCACGCAAGCACGTGACAGGGACTGCCCTAGCAGGGTTACATGTCAACAAAAAACATTCAAGAAAGTTCAAAGAACTCAACAAACACAGTCAATAACAAAATTATTTAGCACTCAAATGGCCAGATCTGACTAAGTCAAGGTGTACGTACAAAACACCCTCCCACCCCCCCTGCTTTTGACAGCTGGCCCACAGCACGCTACCAGTAGATAGCCCATGGACTGGGCAATCCAGCTGACCCGGCCATGACGGAACCCCCCCTAGCTTTAAAGATGCTGGCCAAGCCTGGATTCGGGCTTCGCCCGAACCCAGGCGAAACCCTACGGGCATGTTCTTGCGAATACGGTCAGATATCAAGTCCAAATAGGCTCCAGGAAGCCAAATTGTCTAAAAACTGGGCTAAACATGCACTTAAACTCACACCTGGTCCTCTCGGGGGCCTACTAGTTTACATTTGGCCTCAAAAATGCCTACTAGTTTACATTTGGCCTCAATATCTGACTGTATTTCCAAAAACATGCCTGCAGTTGACTCTTAGTGTGTCCCAGTGGCCAGGACAGATCTGACCACCCCCCCTGGCTAGCTGAATACCCCCCACGCAAGCACGTGACAGGGACTGCCCTAGCAGGGTTACATGTCAACAAAAAACATTCAAGAAAGTTCAAAGAACTCAACAAACACAGTCAATAACAAAATTATTTAGCACTCAAATGGCCAGATCTGACTAAGTCAAGGTGTACGTACAAAACACCCTCCCACCCCCCCTGCTTTTGACAGCTGGCCCACAGCACGCTACCAGTAGATAGCCCATGGACTGGGCAATCCAGCTGACCCGGCCATGACGGAACCCCCCCTAGCTTTAAAGATGCTGGCCAAGCCTGGATTCGGGCTTCGCCCGAACCCAGGCGAAACCCTACGGGCATGTTCTTGCGAATACGGTCAGATATCAAGTCCAAATAGGCTCCAGGAAGCCAAATTGTCTAAAAACTGGGCTAAACATGCACTTAAACTCACACCTGGTCCTCTCGGGGGCCTACTAGTTTACATTTGGCCTCAAAAATGCCTACTAGTTTACATTTGGCCTCAATATCTGACTGTATTTCCAAAAACATGCCTGCAGTTGACTCTTAGTGTGTCCCAGTGGCCAGGACAGATCTGACCACCCCCCCTGGCTAGCTGAATACCCCCCACGCAAGCACGTGACAGGGACTGCCCTAGCAGGGTTACATGTCAACAAAAAACATTCAAGAAAGTTCAAAGAACTCAACAAACACAGTCAATAACAAAATTATTTAGCACTCAAATGGCCAGATCTGACTAAGTCAAGGTGTACGTACAAAACACCCTCCCACCCCCCCTGCTTTTGACAGCTGGCCCACAGCACGCTACCAGTAGATAGCCCATGGACTGGGCAATCCAGCTGACCCGGCCATGACGGAACCCCCCCTAGCTTTAAAGATGCTGGCCAAGCCTGGATTCGGGCTTCGCCCGAACCCAGGCGAAACCCTACGGGCATGTTCTTGCGAATACGGTCAGATATCAAGTCCAAATAGGCTCCAGGAAGCCAAATTGTCTAAAAACTGGGCTAAACATGCACTTAAACTCACACCTGGTCCTCTCGGGGGCCTACTAGTTTACATTTGGCCTCAAAAATGCCTACTAGTTTACATTTGGCCTCAATATCTGACTGTATTTCCAAAAACATGCCTGCAGTTGACTCTTAGTGTGTCCCAGTGGCCAGGACAGATCTGACCACCCCCCCTGGCTAGCTGAATACCCCCCACGCAAGCACGTGACAGGGACTGCCCTAGCAGGGTTACATGTCAACAAAAAACATTCAAGAAAGTTCAAAGAACTCAACAAACACAGTCAATAACAAAATTATTTAGCACTCAAATGGCCAGATCTGACTAAGTCAAGGTGTACGTACAAAACACCCTCCCACCCCCCCTGCTTTTGACAGCTGGCCCACAGCACGCTACCAGTAGATAGCCCATGGACTGGGCAATCCAGCTGACCCGGCCATGACGGAACCCCCCCTAGCTTTAAAGATGCTGGCCAAGCCTGGATTCGGGCTTCGCCCGAACCCAGGCGAAACCCTACGGGCATGTTCTTGCGAATACGGTCAGATATCAAGTCCAAATAGGCTCCAGGAAGCCAAATTGTCTAAAAACTGGGCTAAACATGCACTTAAACTCACACCTGGTCCTCTCGGGGGCCTACTAGTTTACATTTGGCCTCAAAAATGCCTACTAGTTTACATTTGGCCTCAATATCTGACTGTATTTCCAAAAACATGCCTGCAGTTGACTCTTAGTGTGTCCCAGTGGCCAGGACAGATCTGACCACCCCCCCTGGCTAGCTGAATACCCCCCACGCAAGCACGTGACAGGGACTGCCCTAGCAGGGTTACATGTCAACAAAAAACATTCAAGAAAGTTCAAAGAACTCAACAAACACAGTCAATAACAAAATTATTTAGCACTCAAATGGCCAGATCTGACTAAGTCAAGGTGTACGTACAAAACACCCTCCCACCCCCCCTGCTTTTGACAGCTGGCCCACAGCACGCTACCAGTAGATAGCCCATGGACTGGGCAATCCAGCTGACCCGGCCATGACGGAACCCCCCCTAGCTTTAAAGATGCTGGCCAAGCCTGGATTCGGGCTTCGCCCGAACCCAGGCGAAACCCTACGGGCATGTTCTTGCGAATACGGTCAGATATCAAGTCCAAATAGGCTCCAGGAAGCCAAATTGTCTAAAAACTGGGCTAAACATGCACTTAAACTCACACCTGGTCCTCTCGGGGGCCTACTAGTTTACATTTGGCCTCAAAAATGCCTACTAGTTTACATTTGGCCTCAATATCTGACTGTATTTCCAAAAACATGCCTGCAGTTGACTCTTAGTGTGTCCCAGTGGCCAGGACAGATCTGACCACCCCCCCTGGCTAGCTGAATACCCCCCACGCAAGCACGTGACAGGGACTGCCCTAGCAGGGTTACATGTCAACAAAAAACATTCAAGAAAGTTCAAAGAACTCAACAAACACAGTCAATAACAAAATTATTTAGCACTCAAATGGCCAGATCTGACTAAGTCAAGGTGTACGTACAAAACACCCTCCCACCCCCCCTGCTTTTGACAGCTGGCCCACAGCACGCTACCAGTAGATAGCCCATGGACTGGGCAATCCAGCTGACCCGGCCATGACGGAACCCCCCCTAGCTTTAAAGATGCTGGCCAAGCCTGGATTCGGGCTTCGCCCGAACCCAGGCGAAACCCTACGGGCATGTTCTTGCGAATACGGTCAGATATCAAGTCCAAATAGGCTCCAGGAAGCCAAATTGTCTAAAAACTGGGCTAAACATGCACTTAAACTCACACCTGGTCCTCTCGGGGGCCTACTAGTTTACATTTGGCCTCAAAAATGCCTACTAGTTTACATTTGGCCTCAATATCTGACTGTATTTCCAAAAACATGCCTGCAGTTGACTCTTAGTGTGTCCCAGTGGCCAGGACAGATCTGACCACCCCCCCTGGCTAGCTGAATACCCCCCACGCAAGCACGTGACAGGGACTGCCCTAGCAGGGTTACATGTCAACAAAAAACATTCAAGAAAGTTCAAAGAACTCAACAAACACAGTCAATAACAAAATTATTTAGCACTCAAATGGCCAGATCTGACTAAGTCAAGGTGTACGTACAAAACACCCTCCCACCCCCCCTGCTTTTGACAGCTGGCCCACAGCACGCTACCAGTAGATAGCCCATGGACTGGGCAATCCAGCTGACCCGGCCATGACGGAACCCCCCCTAGCTTTAAAGATGCTGGCCAAGCCTGGATTCGGGCTTCGCCCGAACCCAGGCGAAACCCTACGGGCATGTTCTTGCGAATACGGTCAGATATCAAGTCCAAATAGGCTCCAGGAAGCCAAATTGTCTAAAAACTGGGCTAAACATGCACTTAAACTCACACCTGGTCCTCTCGGGGGCCTACTAGTTTACATTTGGCCTCAAAAATGCCTACTAGTTTACATTTGGCCTCAATATCTGACTGTATTTCCAAAAACATGCCTGCAGTTGACTCTTAGTGTGTCCCAGTGGCCAGGACAGATCTGACCACCCCCCCTGGCTAGCTGAATACCCCCCACGCAAGCACGTGACAGGGACTGCCCTAGCAGGGTTACATGTCAACAAAAAACATTCAAGAAAGTTCAAAGAACTCAACAAACACAGTCAATAACAAAATTATTTAGCACTCAAATGGCCAGATCTGACTAAGTCAAGGTGTACGTACAAAACACCCTCCCACCCCCCTGCTTTTGACAGCTGGCCCACAGCACGCTACCAGTAGATAGCCCATGGACTGGGCAATCCAGCTGACCCGGCCATGACGGAACCCCCCCTAGCTTTAAAGATGCTGGCCAAGCCTGGATTCGGGCTTCGCCCGAACCCAGGCGAAACCCTACGGGCATGTTCTTGCGAATACGGTCAGATATCAAGTCCAAATAGGCTCCAGGAAGCCAAATTGTCTAAAAACTGGGCTAAACATGCACTTAAACTCACACCTGGTCCTCTCGGGGGCCTACTAGTTTACATTTGGCCTCAAAAATGCCTACTAGTTTACATTTGGCCTCAATATCTGACTGTATTTCCAAAAACATGCCTGCAGTTGACTCTTAGTGTGTCCCAGTGGCCAGGACAGATCTGACCACCCCCCCTGGCTAGCTGAATACCCCCCACGCAAGCACGTGACAGGGACTGCCCTAGCAGGGTTACATGTCAACAAAAAACATTCAAGAAAGTTCAAAGAACTCAACAAACACAGTCAATAACAAAATTATTTAGCACTCAAATGGCCAGATCTGACTAAGTCAAGGTGTACGTACAAAACACCCTCCCACCCCCCTGCTTTTGACAGCTGGCCCACAGCACGCTACCAGTAGATAGCCCATGGACTGGGCAATCCAGCTGACCCGGCCATGACGGAACCCCCCCTAGCTTTAAAGATGCTGGCCAAGCCTGGATTCGGGCTTCGCCCGAACCCAGGCGAAACCCTACGGGCATGTTCTTGCGAATACGGTCAGATATCAAGTCCAAATAGGCTCCAGGAAGCCAAATTGTCTAAAAACTGGGCTAAACATGCACTTAAACTCACACCTGGTCCTCTCGGGGGCCTACTAGTTTACATTTGGCCTCAAAAATGCCTACTAGTTTACATTTGGCCTCAATATCTGACTGTATTTCCAAAAACATGCCTGCAGTTGACTCTTAGTGTGTCCCAGTGGCCAGGACAGATCTGACCACCCCCCCTGGCTAGCTGAATACCCCCCACGCAAGCACGTGACAGGGACTGCCCTAGCAGGGTTACATGTCAACAAAAAACATTCAAGAAAGTTCAAAGAACTCAACAAACACAGTCAATAACAAAATTATTTAGCACTCAAATGGCCAGATCTGACTAAGTCAAGGTGTACGTACAAAACACCCTCCCACCCCCCCTGCTTTTGACAGCTGGCCCACAGCACGCTACCAGTAGATAGCCCATGGACTGGGCAATCCAGCTGACCCGGCCATGACGGAACCCCCCCTAGCTTTAAAGATGCTGGCCAAGCCTGGATTCGGGCTTCGCCCGAACCCAGGCGAAACCCTACGGGCATGTTCTTGCGAATACGGTCAGATATCAAGTCCAAATAGGCTCCAGGAAGCCAAATTGTCTAAAAACTGGGCTAAACATGCACTTAAACTCACACCTGGTCCTCTCGGGGGCCTACTAGTTTACATTTGGCCTCAAAAATGCCTACTAGTTTACATTTGGCCTCAATATCTGACTGTATTTCCAAAAACATGCCTGCAGTTGACTCTTAGTGTGTCCCAGTGGCCAGGACAGATCTGACCACCCCCCCTGGCTAGCTGAATACCCCCCACGCAAGCACGTGACAGGGACTGCCCTAGCAGGGTTACATGTCAACAAAAAACATTCAAGAAAGTTCAAAGAACTCAACAAACACAGTCAATAACAAAATTATTTAGCACTCAAATGGCCAGATCTGACTAAGTCAAGGTGTACGTACAAAACACCCTCCCACCCCCCCTGCTTTTGACAGCTGGCCCACAGCACGCTACCAGTAGATAGCCCATGGACTGGGCAATCCAGCTGACCCGGCCATGACGGAACCCCCCCTAGCTTTAAAGATGCTGGCCAAGCCTGGATTCGGGCTTCGCCCGAACCCAGGCGAAACCCTACGGGCATGTTCTTGCGAATACGGTCAGATATCAAGTCCAAATAGGCTCCAGGAAGCCAAATTGTCTAAAAACTGGGCTAAACATGCACTTAAACTCACACCTGGTCCTCTCGGGGGCCTACTAGTTTACATTTGGCCTCAAAAATGCCTACTAGTTTACATTTGGCCTCAATATCTGACTGTATTTCCAAAAACATGCCTGCAGTTGACTCTTAGTGTGTCCCAGTGGCCAGGACAGATCTGACCACCCCCCCTGGCTAGCTGAATACCCCCCACGCAAGCACGTGACAGGGACTGCCCTAGCAGGGTTACATGTCAACAAAAAACATTCAAGAAAGTTCAAAGAACTCAACAAACACAGTCAATAACAAAATTATTTAGCACTCAAATGGCCAGATCTGACTAAGTCAAGGTGTACGTACAAAACACCCTCCCACCCCCCCTGCTTTTGACAGCTGGCCCACAGCACGCTACCAGTAGATAGCCCATGGACTGGGCAATCCAGCTGACCCGGCCATGACGGAACCCCCCCTAGCTTTAAAGATGCTGGCCAAGCCTGGATTCGGGCTTCGCCCGAACCCAGGCGAAACCCTACGGGCATGTTCTTGCGAATACGGTCAGATATCAAGTCCAAATAGGCTCCAGGAAGCCAAATTGTCTAAAAACTGGGCTAAACATGCACTTAAACTCACACCTGGTCCTCTCGGGGGCCTACTAGTTTACATTTGGCCTCAAAAATGCCTACTAGTTTACATTTGGCCTCAATATCTGACTGTATTTCCAAAAACATGCCTGCAGTTGACTCTTAGTGTGTCCCAGTGGCCAGGACAGATCTGACCACCCCCCCTGGCTAGCTGAATACCCCCCACGCAAGCACGTGACAGGGACTGCCCTAGCAGGGTTACATGTCAACAAAAAACATTCAAGAAAGTTCAAAGAACTCAACAAACACAGTCAATAACAAAATTATTTAGCACTCAAATGGCCAGATCTGACTAAGTCAAGGTGTACGTACAAAACACCCTCCCACCCCCCCTGCTTTTGACAGCTGGCCCACAGCACGCTACCAGTAGATAGCCCATGGACTGGGCAATCCAGCTGACCCGGCCATGACGGAACCCCCCCTAGCTTTAAAGATGCTGGCCAAGCCTGGATTCGGGCTTCGCCCGAACCCAGGCGAAACCCTACGGGCATGTTCTTGCGAATACGGTCAGATATCAAGTCCAAATAGGCTCCAGGAAGCCAAATTGTCTAAAAACTGGGCTAAACATGCACTTAAACTCACACCTGGTCCTCTCGGGGGCCTACTAGTTTACATTTGGCCTCAAAAATGCCTACTAGTTTACATTTGGCCTCAATATCTGACTGTATTTCCAAAAACATGCCTGCAGTTGACTCTTAGTGTGTCCCAGTGGCCAGGACAGATCTGACCACCCCCCCTGGCTAGCTGAATACCCCCCACGCAAGCACGTGACAGGGACTGCCCTAGCAGGGTTACATGTCAACAAAAAACATTCAAGAAAGTTCAAAGAACTCAACAAACACAGTCAATAACAAAATTATTTAGCACTCAAATGGCCAGATCTGACTAAGTCAAGGTGTACGTACAAAACACCCTCCCACCCCCCCTGCTTTTGACAGCTGGCCCACAGCACGCTACCAGTAGATAGCCCATGGACTGGGCAATCCAGCTGACCCGGCCATGACGGAACCCCCCCTAGCTTTAAAGATGCTGGCCAAGCCTGGATTCGGGCTTCGCCCGAACCCAGGCGAAACCCTACGGGCATGTTCTTGCGAATACGGTCAGATATCAAGTCCAAATAGGCTCCAGGAAGCCAAATTGTCTAAAAACTGGGCTAAACATGCACTTAAACTCACACCTGGTCCTCTCGGGGGCCTACTAGTTTACATTTGGCCTCAAAAATGCCTACTAGTTTACATTTGGCCTCAATATCTGACTGTATTTCCAAAAACATGCCTGCAGTTGACTCTTAGTGTGTCCCAGTGGCCAGGACAGATCTGACCACCCCCCCTGGCTAGCTGAATACCCCCCACGCAAGCACGTGACAGGGACTGCCCTAGCAGGGTTACATGTCAACAAAAAACATTCAAGAAAGTTCAAAGAACTCAACAAACACAGTCAATAACAAAATTATTTAGCACTCAAATGGCCAGATCTGACTAAGTCAAGGTGTACGTACAAAACACCCTCCCACCCCCCCTGCTTTTGACAGCTGGCCCACAGCACGCTACCAGTAGATAGCCCATGGACTGGGCAATCCAGCTGACCCGGCCATGACGGAACCCCCCCTAGCTTTAAAGATGCTGGCCAAGCCTGGATTCGGGCTTCGCCCGAACCCAGGCGAAACCCTACGGGCATGTTCTTGCGAATACGGTCAGATATCAAGTCCAAATAGGCTCCAGGAAGCCAAATTGTCTAAAAACTGGGCTAAACATGCACTTAAACTCACACCTGGTCCTCTCGGGGGCCTACTAGTTTACATTTGGCCTCAAAAATGCCTACTAGTTTACATTTGGCCTCAATATCTGACTGTATTTCCAAAAACATGCCTGCAGTTGACTCTTAGTGTGTCCCAGTGGCCAGGACAGATCTGACCACCCCCCCTGGCTAGCTGAATACCCCCCACGCAAGCACGTGACAGGGACTGCCCTAGCAGGGTTACATGTCAACAAAAAACATTCAAGAAAGTTCAAAGAACTCAACAAACACAGTCAATAACAAAATTATTTAGCACTCAAATGGCCAGATCTGACTAAGTCAAGGTGTACGTACAAAACACCCTCCCACCCCCCCTGCTTTTGACAGCTGGCCCACAGCACGCTACCAGTAGATAGCCCATGGACTGGGCAATCCAGCTGACCCGGCCATGACGGAACCCCCCCTAGCTTTAAAGATGCTGGCCAAGCCTGGATTCGGGCTTCGCCCGAACCCAGGCGAAACCCTACGGGCATGTTCTTGCGAATACGGTCAGATATCAAGTCCAAATAGGCTCCAGGAAGCCAAATTGTCTAAAAACTGGGCTAAACATGCACTTAAACTCACACCTGGTCCTCTCGGGGGCCTACTAGTTTACATTTGGCCTCAATAATTATCAGACCATAATCGAGCAGATGCTAACTAAACAAATTTGGGCAAGCAAATTTCAGTCAGGTTGAGCCTCCTACTGGCCATACCGTCTAATTCGTTTTTACTCCAGGGTAATCATTATTAGAGCATAATGGAGCAGATTCTAACTAAACAAACTTGCGCAAGCAAATTCCATTCAGGTTGAGCCTCCCACTGGCGATAGCGTTTAATTCGTTTTTATTCCAGGCTAATTAACATTTGCCCGGATTTACAAAAAGGTACTCTTTAATGTTCTAACTTAGCACCTTCAGATGCACAACAAAGTTCTTGCTCTTCGCAGCTATGATTCCAGCTACGATTAAATTGCACCCCAGACTCAAAAATGCCAGTTCTTCTTGTTCTCTTATTCTTTTGCTATTCAAGTTTTTGTTTTTGTATTTATGATTATAAGAATTTAAGGCTCCTGGAAATTAACGTGAATCATAGAGGTTGTGGTTAATTTAAGTTGCACTAATTATGTTGAGGATTGTTTTCCATGTCATAAATTAACTGCAGCTGCATTAATTTCTGTGCTCTTAATTTTCAGTACTTGTACCATAATTTTTAAATGTAGCTTTCCAGGCATTCATGACATCTAAAAAACAAAGAAAAAGGGTACATACTTCATTGGTTGCCATTAACCCCTACATTAATTAGAATTTTGAGGACTGTTTTACTGACCAGAGGGGTTTTTTTTTTGGTAACTATTTTGCATCCAGTGTTGAATAAATTTTTTTCAGTGGTTACTTCCAACTGTGCCTTTACAGTGTTATTCTCCTTTATAATTGTGAAATTTCACCCAGGGGTTTCAATAAAGTTTGAAGTAGGCAGCCAGTTTGAGAAGAGTAGGCGACGGTATTGACAAAGGGCTGCAACCTTTTGCTAGGGGGGTCTGGGGGCAATGAATAATCTTATTGTTTTAGTAGAATTCTAACTGAAAAGAATGCAAATAACGGTTTCCAATGATTTTCCCACGCATTATT
Organism: Platygyra sinensis; assembly: GCA_019787425.1. Lineage (NCBI taxonomy): Eukaryota > Metazoa > Cnidaria > Anthozoa > Scleractinia > Merulinidae > Platygyra > Platygyra sinensis. The sequence goes on from JAHPZR010025829.1 coordinate 14,806, forward strand.
AAACTTTACCCTTAAGCAAAGTTGCACTTTTCGAACTGTCCTTGGCAAATTTGCAGTTCTTTAAGCGTGTACCCACTTTTTCAATATTTTCAAGTTTTTAAAGTCAAGAAACCGTAAATGTGCTTCTTTTAGTCTTCTCAGGAATTTAATTATCCGTTTACATCTCAAATTCCTTCCAAAACGTCGGAAAAACTATAAAAACATCGTATTTCGTGGACGACCGGCAGCCACTGTACTCTAATGGCTGATAGTATACGAGTAGCTCAGCCAATCAGATTGCAGCATTCGCATTAGTATACTTGTAGAATTCTACTAAATGTAGTTAGTGGCTATTGTAACTTAAAAACCCTTGTAGGGAGTTGGAATAAAGTATATGAAAGTATATATGTAAGATGATTAAATAATATCAACAGTTAAATTACCTTGATAACAACATTAAGTTAATGACAGAAATGCAACTGACCAGTACTCTCACTGACATTAATATTCCAAGCCACTCAGGCCTATCTGTAACAAGGTCTGGTCGTTTTGCCTTGAAATAACTAAAACGAGAGGATACAAGTTTTTAGGGTTAAGGATGCATGGGCAATAAATTTTACCTCATTGTGTACGTAGCAATGTTAAGGCCCATTTTCGAGGAAGCTGGCGTCAACTTTCCCACCTCTGGGCATCTTCTGAACGTCAAATTCCAGCAATAATAATTTGTTCATTACATTAAATGAAGGATGCATATAGCAAAGATATCAGTGACATCACCTATTGTTATTAATATGCCAATCAGAGAACTATTGGTTGTGAAACAAAGAGTTCTTTTCTTTAACGTTTTCAACATTTAAATAACAAAAACAATGTTGGTAAACAAATATCTTTGCTATAAATGATAGAGGAGAAAAATCATGAATACGTAAAAGTATACAGAAAGCAATTACGAAAACCAATAGAAAGAAACACTCTTCAACTTGTGAACACTCCTGCAAAGACTGAAACAAGCGATGATCCATATTTAGGAAAATTTGCTCACCTTTTCTTCACTCGTGGTGTCCATAGTCCTTCCGATACCAAGATGGCGGATAACTCATCTCCAGGCCCAACCTCGTTCCCAGGGTATCTCGTCTATAAACCGCCCTCAAAGGCGAGCGAGGAGACGTACATTGATTTATTAAATAGGACACAATAAATTTATTAAATTTTTCTTTTTCTAGCCTCCTTTCGGCCGAATATAAATCTAGTTTATTAGCAACGACGGCGAAAAGCATACCGCAACGAGTAGGCGTTCTATCGCTTCGTGCTCTGGGAACGAGGTTGCTCCAGGCCCCAGTTGTTCGAAAGCCGGATAGCGTTATCCACCCGATAAATCGTTATCCAACGGATAACTGTTAACAAAACAAACCACGCTATCCATTGGATAGTGATTTATCCGGTGGATAGCGTTATCCACCTTTCGAACAACTGGGACCAGGTTCTGGTTGGTTTCTGTTGGCGGGCAAATTAAATTCTCGACCATGGGGCAACACTCTCTAAGTCAATTCCCCGTGGGGAATTAAGGTAATTCCCTTGAAATTGTTCTACTATCAAACTTTTTTTGAAACTTGGCATGATGAACATTCATAATATGAACATTATAAAAATGCAATAAAATAATGGGGTCACCGTGTTCGTTTACGCGTCAGTAGGCTCTTAAAATGGGGTATTTTTACTGGTTGGGCGTTAAAAGTTCGAATCCCCTTCATGCGGAATGAAATCTTGGTTACTTGAAAGGCAGAAAGTTTTGTCTTGAAACTAAAGCTTCATTTATTGACATAAGCAGCATCATTTAAGCCGTTTTTGATTGCTTGGTTGCGGGAGTATTGCACTTTTTCGGACAGTTCCGTGGTTAACTTGAAGTCCTCGCCTTGGCCAAAATACACCCAGTACGGAACTGTTTTCCCCCAAAAATCGTGTTCTATTATCAAACTTTTTTACTCTTCAAATATGTTCTTCATTAGACTGTTCTTAGCAAATACCTGAAAAAAAAATCGGGGGTCACCGTGCCCGTTTAAGAGAAAACGAGAATTTATTCCGTTATCGAGCTCAGGTTTGAGGAAAATCTCTTACGTTTTGCACGCGCGCGCTGATGACGCGAAAATCGTGCGCAGTAGGGATGCGCAATGCAATACTTAGGAATTACCTTAAGGTGCGTTAAGAATACATTTTTAACGAGTAATAATAAATATATACTTTACTTCTGAAAATTGTACCCTAAACAGAGTAATATTGGGTTTACAATTAGTGTACATAGTTGATTCCTAAGCGAACAACAATGAAATGCTCGCTTTTGGATTTTGGGGAGCGATGCCTCCTTGCGAGTAAGAAAACATATCACTAACAGCTGCTATCACAGTCCAGAAATCTTAGCTTGCCTTGGGAGGTCTTCTGGCTGGGGTTAGGGAAACGCCTCTCACGGCCATGGAGTTAACGGTTTTGTGGTCTGCTCTATATCTCAACGAGCATTATGTTGCCTGGGTCAGCGCTTAAGGGCACCCTGCGAAAAGTGGTGACATGACACGGCATGGCTTGCTTGAATGCTGATACAATTATCTTTTTGCCAATATTTTTTATACGCATGGAATGTCTAGAACAGCGCGTGCAGCATGCGCATGCAATTGTTCGCGTGAACAGCGCGTGCAAGTGACTCAAGCCCAAAAGTGTGTCATTAGAGAGCATATCTTATTTCTTATTTTCTTTTGTCGGCCTCGTGAAAGTTCCTGATGTTCCGTGCATCAAACACACATCATCCAGAACGAAACCTGCAAAATCTGGTGTACCATTTTAATCCTCAAACACCGTGGGTGTATTTCCGCCATGGGGCACCTCTGGCTAGCTCTGTCGAAAGAAGTCGAAAGAAA
>JAHPZR010025830.1:0-5000 GCA_019787425.1 Platygyra sinensis
GAGTACGCCTCTCTCCAGGGATGAAGAGGAACCAGATAATTTATAAGTGGAGATGATCACTAAATTTATGAAATAAGAACTCAGTTTCAGTTTATTTATTTGCCATAAGGAGTACAAGAAAAGAAGAAAACTAAACTTATTAAAAACAATTTATTCAAGAAAGTCCGCAACGCAGCAACATTTTTCTAACATTCAACGCTTTTGGAACCATACTTGAACCTCAAAAAATATGACATCCCATCCTGACCCTTTATGAAAAATCCATTTCGTAATCCGTTTCCAAAGTCCCCATCGTTACCCATCCTCACTCCCTAATGGGGTTTAATCATTTATCGACTACCGAAATATAACCACTATTGTTCAGCTTCCAATGATCAATATATGTTTTTGAGATCTCCAAAATCATGTTAAAATAGTGACAATGCTCCTTTAATGAAATTATGATAAGATAAGCCCAGTATTTGCTCTGTATCATAGGTAACATTTATATTTCTTTTTTAAAGTTGTCGATGTTTTGGCTGCGACGATACAGTACGAATTTCAATCGGAATCAGACGGGCGCGTCATACTAAGAGACAGGGTCAACGTTTGCCCCTATGCTCCCCAATTCTGCAGTTTAGCTGCTCGTGGTAAGTAGTAAAGCACAAGAAAAAAAAAACGTTGCTAACTTCATCAAGATTGCTAGATCCAAAAATTATACGAAACTATTTTAAACTCTCTCCGGCTTGTCCAAAATACTGCAATAGCAGAGCACAGCTGTAAACGGACACAAAAGAAACTAGGAAAGCCGAAAATGGGACATTGATAGTAGAATTGGAATGGATTAAGACGGATTAAATTGTAATGAACTTGAAAACATCAGCCTGCCTCTTCCAAGTTAATGCCACCTAGCATAAGAGTGCAGTTACAAATACTCAAAAAACACTATCATTTGATATGAGGATAAGACTTTTGTCAATGTAACACTTGTCGTCGGCCAATTTATAGTTTAGAGTTCATAGCTAGCAAAAATAAACAGACTTGCCTAAGATACTCTCACCTGTAGCCACTTTGCATATTTGTCTGGTACTGTCAATCCTTCGTTGTATTGAAAAATGCAACATAATTATGTTACTGATATCAAACAAATTGAAACTCAGCAATATTGACGGAAATTGATATTTAATAGAACTCCACCAGTCCCTTAATAGGTATAAATATAATTTATTGTTAAGTTAGCGTTAACTGGACCGACAAAAATTGAGCTGACAGCGGTGAAGTGGGAAGGTTTTATCACTGTGCGATTGTGTTTTAATTTTCTAGCTGTTTACTTTCTTGTGTCCCATTTCATGACTTCCGAGTTTTTCTGTTCAGTCTTAAGCCACATTAAGTTCATCATATTTTACTCCGTATGGTAATCCTTTAACAGAAATCTCAGTTTATGACTTCAGTAACATGAGAATATTCCAATGATCTCAGAAACTTCGGTGTGGACCGCATCTGGTGTAATGACTGAAATACCATCATCATTGAAGGTAATCCGTGCAGATATCATAACTGATTGAATAGTCAATACCATATTAATGATATTTAACAATTAGACTACGAGTCAGAGTTTTCTACGAGCAAATACTATCGCTCGTAGAAACGAGGGCGAGTAGTCTAATTGTTTTAGTATAAATTTACCATAGTCTCATTGCATGAAAAGAAAAAAAAAATGTCAAGTAACGCGTAGAAAAGAACTGTTTTATTATGTTACATCAGGTTCAAACGTGATGCGTGATGTGCACTGATGCGTAACTGTTGACTATATAACAATTATTCCATGAGCCCGCGTTGGATATGAAGTGATAGAATAACCAACGAGCGCGTAGCGCGAGTTGGTTATAATCACTTCATATCCAACAAGGGCGAATGGAATAATTGTTTTAGTAAATTCTCAAACCGGGTTTTGCCGCCGATTTTTATTTCCATAATTTTACAAAGCGAAAAATTTTAAACTTGGCGCACTATTTTCCATATGACGTAAAACTCGGACTATTGGCTCATAGTCGGAGTTTTTTAGCCAATCAAAAAGCTAGAAATGCAATATTCGGAGCTGAGAATTTACTAACACCAGATAGTCAATGGTAATATAGCTAATCAAATTTACGGATTCACAATAGACTACAGTAAATTTATACTAAATATAGTTAGTATATTGTGGGAAACTGTCAAAATGAAATTCATATTGTTGTTTATCATCATTCCTGATTCCGGAAATTCTCTTTTTTTTTTACTTTATTGTCTATTAGATGTTGGGTTCAGTCAGATTCGTAGCCAACGTTTTCAACGAGGATGATGTCATGTTTTTCTGCCTTGATGCTTTGCTACGATTCACTAGTGGAGGTCGCGATGAAAAAGTGCAGTAGCCAATAAACTTAATCTGAATAAATTCCCTTTCATGCTAGTAAGTTACAGTCTTCGCGATCAGAAAGGACGGAAACATAAACCTCCCGAGTCTTTGTTCATGTAAACTCTAGATATAGGAGGTTAAGCCTACTCCGATGGAAAATAACACTATAAGCTATTGACGAATAGCAACATGTGCACTTAATATTTCTGTAACAAAGAAAGTTAAAAGCTACCTGAAGAGTTAACTGAAGAAAACAGTTGATACCAAGCTTACCAAGGATCAGCTTTGGTCAGTAAAACTCTGTTTAATCAAAAAAGTGTATAAAATTACACAATAAAGTAAAACTGTGATTAAATGTCTGTCCATTGCGTGTTCTCTTATAGCAAGTACGCCCCTGCATCGAACAGTCATGTTCTTGGAGCAAAAAGGGACAATCTCTTGAACAAACCTACCACTTTGTTTTTAAGAAACAAAATTCCTTGGCAAGAGAAACTGCAACATCCGAACGGACACAGAGAAATTAAACTAATTTGAAGAAGGAATTCCTTCCCTTAATTCAAAAGCTGCAGTTAGTATTACCCATATCACACCATTAAGAAATCTCTTTCCTCCATGAACGTCCCCAAGTGAGTCTTAATCACACTTCCGAGGCTCTATTTTATGACATTTTCTTTTCTCCTAGTTTCTTTACACCACTGTGAACTAAAGTCAGTTTAATCCGCCAGTAAATCATCAAGAAATTCATCATTCCTGGCTAATTAGCCGCCCAAACGAATTTGACGTTCCGAGCGTGCGTCTTTTTTCTTAGTAAACTTGCCTCTAAACAGGGACTAAAGTTTAAAATTTAAAGTTCACAGACTTGCTACGTACGGGGGCTAGTTCAGTATCTTCTAGGATAGTGATATATATATATATATATATATATATATATATATATATATATATATATATATATATATATATATGCATTGAAAAGCTTGAAAAAGAACTGTAACGGCGATGACAAAATTTTCATTTTCAGCTAGAGTTTTTATTGTCACAGGATGTAGACTATCGGGTCCAGCCGCTTTATAGATATTCAACGAGTTCAGCTGTTGTACGCCTTCCTCATTTCCTACAGTGAATTCGTTTATTTGTTCCGCATATTTTCCAGAACACAGTTTTCATTAAGTGCTTCCTCTCTCAGGGTAAAAACAGAATCAAACGACTCCACAAGTAAATCAGAAGTCTCCTTTGGGCAAGTAGTAGATTGTCCATTTGCTTTTTGCAAGCAAGATACTATTTTATTCGACTTCTTTTTGTTCATTAGATATGCAAAAAATTTGCTTGGATTTTGTTTCACATACCATTGAAGTTCAATTGGTAGCTGTTGGTTTTGCCATATATGTACTAGTAAAAGTAACAGGACTGATTGGAGTCCAAATCGGGCACTGTAATCTACGAGTAATCAAGAAAATTGACGACCGCGAAGCAGGAGTCCAATTTGCATACCACGAATATGATTACAGACTGAATTGGACAACACGATGTCCGGTTACAATTTCCCACAAAGTAAACGTTCCGTTTGAAGAAGAGCTTTTAACAGTCGTTTTTAATATAATAATTAAAATATAAGGAGAATAGCTTGCAAAATGGCTGTTAAGTTATTTTCAAAACAACAACAACAACAACAAAATTTTAGTAAGAAAAAAATTAGAAATACAACGTTGCAAAGTCAGTCTCTTGAGTTGATAGCTACAGTTATTGTAAGCATTGTTGTGATTGGTGGATTTAGTGAACAGGACCTTAATTTGTTTTACTCATGTAACTGTTCGATTACAGGTTTCCGATTACTGCAACTGTCCGATTACAACTTTTCAGATTAATTAGAGCAAAATACAGCAGTTTATGCATCACTGTCACAGTTTAAGGAAATTGTTATTGTTATGATTAAAGCAGTAAGTGCCGCTATGAAATCAGATACAGAAATCAGTTTCGGTCTAGAAATTGGTATAATTTCTTGGAAAAATGTCCAGGGTTTGAATAATTTAGTGTAGAAGAGGGTTCCTTACTCTTAAAACTCGGAAGGGACTTGTAAGATGCTGTTTTAGTTAGCTTATATTTGACTACCTTAGCAATAAAAATTCTGCATGGAAAAAGTTACTCGGATATAGGGTGTGGTTTTTGGTGTCTAGCTTGGAATAGAGCTGAAAAACCAAACTGATCATGTTCTAGAGTTGAAATAGGGTTTCAGTGTTCCAGCGGCACACCCCTACCCCAAAGATTAATAGAGTACGCCTCTCTCCAGGGATGAAGAGGAACCAGATAATTTATAAGTGGAGATGATCACTAAATTTATGAAATAAGAACTCAGTTTCAGTTTATTTATTTGCCATAAGGAGTACAAGAAAAGAAGAAAACTAAACTTATTAAAAACAATTTATTCAAGAAAGTCCGCAACGCAGCAACATTTTTCTAACATTCAACGCTTTTGGAACCATACTTGAACCTCAAAAAATATGACATCCCATCCTGACCCTTTATGAAAAATCCATTTCGTAATCCGTTTCCAAAGTCCCCATCGTTACCCATCCTCACTCCCTAATGGGGTTTAATCATTTATCGACTACCGAAATATAACCACTAT
>JAHPZR010025830.1:10000-12500 GCA_019787425.1 Platygyra sinensis
ACTCGTGTTAAAGTTATTACATTTTTTAATGAAATCTAAAGCGTTAAGTTTAATTAAGTTAGATAATATATTAAAAACATGATTGTAATAGTTCCGCCAAATAAATACGCTAAGGTTTCAGAAGCCCTTGTCAGACATTTCCTACATCGACATCACTTATGTTATCACATCATATTTGCGTTCTCGTCTGTAAATACCATTATTTTGCCTTTTACGCTTTAAGCTTGGAAGTAAAAGAAATCAAAGAGTAACGCTTAACCATTTATTCATTTAAGATCTTCAAATTAAGTATTCTAGTTTGGACATTATGAACGCGCACATTTCTAAACGCTAACGCTCATACATTTCGCACGATTAATAAAGGCAATTCAACTGAGTGGAGTGCAATTTGGCCTGAAATCATACGCGTGATTTCAAAATCGAACGAGCGCGCATCGCGAGTTCGATTTGAAATCACAAGTATGATTTTAGGCCAAAATTGCACTCCACTCAGTTTAATTACCACTTTATTAAATCCATTTTGAAATCGTACAATTTTATGGCCTTAAATGTTAGATTTTGATGCACTGTTCGAAGCCGAGCCGCGCCGGTTTGTTAGAACTAGAGGAACCGGACGGCTTTGACATTAATTTAGTATGCAAAACGATGTCATGTGAAGAAAACTCATTCAAGCATAACAAACAAACAAACAAGTAGTTCTGAAGTGAGATTGAAAATAGTCTCTTTCATACATCAAGTTCGATTTTCTTTCTTCGCCTGAATCAATGATGGAAGACCTTCCTTTCTTTTGTGGTTGAGGCTGAGACTTCTCGTTGTCTTTAGAGAAGGAATTTGAGGGGGCAACCGGTGTAATTCTGCGATAGATAATTTTTTATTTGAGTTGTGAAACTCCCTCGACTGCACGATGCACAGCTGTGGATAGTTTTCTCTTTTAAATACCGTTCAGTGGCACTCTGCATGATTTTACGGGATTCAGGCTCTTTAGTATCTCTGCTTCTTTTTGTGACCTCTGCGTACAACTTTATAATTGGGACCTTGTCAAGTTCGTGCGGCGCTATTTGTTTCAAGATATATTTTTCAAGATGGCGTTTATTCACTGTTTTGTGGAGCGGGTCGAAAGACTACGTATGGTTATTCACAGCGATATAGTTGAGCTCTTGTATTTCTTCGTTTGAAACTACCGCGAACATGGAAACATGTACCTTCTTGAGATGGCTATGAATTTGTTGTTGTGTGGTTTTCGTTTGTTTATGCTTTGCTGAACTCGGTATCACACGACTCTTGAGATGTTGAAGAAAGAACGCCAAAATATTCGTCAAAATGGACACTGAATGTTGGAAACTTCTTGTAAAGAAGGTCTCCAGCCTGAAGGAGCTTGTTATCATTATTCAGAAACTGTAATTAATTAAATTCGTCAATTGTTTTGAAAAAGAAAAGACAACAACAAAAATGTTTTGACCTGTAGTTGCAAAATCCACAGTGGCTTTTTGTCATTCATTTTCCTAAAATTTTATTGGTTACATCAAACTAACCTTGAAATCTGATTGGTTGTTTTGTTTTACTGTCCCATTCTCTTTGGCTGAGAAAAAGGTGCGATTTAGAGCGAAAAATAGTGCGATTCGTGAATAAATCGCACCCCTGAGAGCCAATCAGATTGCAAGGATAACTAGTGATTTCAAAATGGATTTAATAAAATCATCTTTGTAGTCTATGACTTGATTACAACAAACACGTCTTCCAGACTGTGTACGTAGTTTTTGTCTCTCCGCGCCACACAAAAAAATTGTTACCTTGATTCTTCCAGAGTAACCAGCTGTCTGATTACTCTCGTTGAAATAAAAGAAGGTTTCATTACGTTATTGAATTTTCGCTCAAATTTTCGCTTTTCTTTTCAAGCGCGTTATCGCTCAAGAATTTCGAAAAGTAGAGCTAAATTTCGCAACAATGAAACCATAGCGTTATAATTCGCTCGTTTCTCTTAAAAATATTCGTAAACTTGTCATCATTTATTCGTTGATTCAATGTAAAAAAGAAACGTTATAATTTGGGTACGTTAGCCTTGAGTAATCCATACTTTAGAAAGTCCCGCTAACGTGACGAACGCAATAGTTTTCAATAACATTCTTATTTTTTTTTTTTTTGCTGCGGACAGGTTTGGCTCCCCGTCTGCATAGTTTTAAAACCGCGATGTTAACCAGTCAGCAACTACTTTAGTTCTCGCACTTTGTCTGGCTCTCTGCATTATTGCTAATGACGATGGAACTCTCCCTGTTTTAGAAATTAGGTAAAGTCTGCATTTGAGCCAAGTGACCCATAAGGCCAGAGCTTATCCCAGTTTCTGTAGCATGAAGCGACTGAGAGTATTTCTACTCCCCCTTGGATGGGATGCTAGTCCATCGCAGGGTTACCCCTAACATTAAATTCGCCGGTACCCATTTATACACCTGGGTGGAGAGAGGCACCGTGAGAGTAAAGTGTCTTGCCCAAGAACACAACACAA
>JAHPZR010025830.1:17500-30000 GCA_019787425.1 Platygyra sinensis
CGCGTATCACGCAAGCCATGGTTTAAGCGCGCGCCCGCTGGGGTTGACATTGACGCAATCAACTACGCCACCAAGCACACTACTAAAATTAAAAGAAAAAAAAAAATTCCTACTGTGACCAAATCAGTTTTAATGAACCTGTACTTAAACCAGGGAGACCAGAATAGCAGCATATCGCTAACCACTAACTGTTAACGTCTTCCAGCTGAAAACCTAGCTGTTATCTTTCGAAAATTACACTAAAATCCAACTGTAAACTGCAGATGGCGTAGTGCGCGCGCAAAAACGCAAATTTCTTACTTACTGGGGAGGTGACAGAAAAAATGTAACGGGCACCGTAAAAGTTTTAAAAAAAGATTAATAACTTTAAAAAACGCGTGGTTACCCTTACATTTATTGTTGCGAAATGGAAGCGGCAAGCCTATTCAACATGTGATTAGTTTCTGCTTGTGAGCAAAAGGTATTTAGACTGTATTTTAGCTGAACCAGAGGAAGACTGTCGGAGACGCTAAAAGTGCTTTTGCAAAGATTTTATTATTAAAAACGTACCAAAAATGATTTTAATGTGACCATTTGCCTTGTAGCTTACAGATTCTTTAAATGTGTTTGCATTTCTGTATATAAAGACGAATTTTAAGGAAATCTGTGAGGAAATATCGTTTCCCGCTTTTTTCAGAAAAATGCTGATGTCAGCATTTTTGTTGGAATTCAAGGCTAATTATCTCGAAAAAAAGCGTGGCTACCCCTATTCCGCCTTGTGGATTCCAAAAGCCCTTGCAATGATGTACTTTTTTTTCCGTAGGGTCCTAAGTTGGCGCAAAAACCTTTGTATTTAGTAAGCACCGTCCTTAAGGCTAACGTAGCCCCATTATAATGTTTCTTTTTTTCATTGAATCGACGAATTAATGATGACAAGTCTAGGTATATTTTTTTTAAGAGAAACGAGCGAATTTTTATACATAAACTAATACGTATCTGATTTTATTTCATTGATGGACGGATCATAGCCTTTCACAGTGCTATTCATTTTGACATGTCTTGTATAGAACACTTGCTCTATGCAATCCTCTCAGTCGAACAACCAGAACGTATTTCCTTTCTCCTTATGTTACTTGCACTTTCAAATCAATCACACGAAAGTTTGTTTTAAATAACAACCGTGCTAATTAACATGAGAAACAATAAAAGGGTATGGCTCTGGTATAGCCCTTTTCACGGTTAACTCTGCTCATTTACTTTACAATAAAATCTAGCATGTATGTGAGGCAATTTTGGGCTATTTTGTAGTTTTAGCCCGAAATTGCCTCGCATTCACTCTGGATACATTGTAATGCAAATGAGAAAAATTAACCGTGAATAGGGCTATTTGCTGTCATATGACGCCATCGTGCAAATGACCTATTTGCAGAGGCGTTAAATTCTCGTTCATTTCTCGTCTCTATGCAAATTCTTCAATCTCCAGGCTTGAAACTTTTCTTTGAACATGTAATTCACTACAGAAATTGTTTAATTATTCCTCACCGAAAATAAACGTGTGCCTTACATTAAGGTGGTGAACACTGTTTTCAAGTGCCTATGCTTAATTCAGGATTATTTTTAAAAACTATTTATGCTTGGGCGTCCGTTTTTTGCAAGAGTTAAGGTCAACCATAGGAGAGTGTATTCTCGCATTTGGGCTAGGGTGTGTGTTGTTGGAATGGCAACGGGGCTGGCTAAAAACGAAGCTCAAAGAGCCAGTATTGCCCATTAAGCACTGCACACTGTGACCTCTTGGCGATCACTTCTGTGATGCTGTATTATACCATAATGGTCAATACTGGGCCTTTAAAATATGTTTTTTTAAGATAATTTTTTAAGAAAAATAGATTACTTCATAGGAAGTGCGACGTACGGATTTTTATTCACGAGTTGCAAAACTTTGCAAAACGAACGAGTGAGCGCAGCGAACGGGTGAGTTTTCAAAGTTTTCCAACTCGTGAATAGAAATCCGTACAAAGCACTTTCTATGCTGTAATTTGTTTATTGTATATATAGCGAGAATTAAACATATCCTTTAAGGTGGCTGAAAACAGTTTCCAGTACTTTCCAAGACTTACAGTTTGATGCGTCATTACCGTGAGAACCACTCTTTATCGGTTGATGCCACAATCATGGTATCAACAAACTACCCAATCATCGAGGAACAAGTTGCTGTTATTTTTGTAGCACAATAGGTTACCATAGCAACAATATGGCCTGCTAAAAACACCCTTGATTTTAGCTTGAAGCGCTTATAGCTCAAAAACGAGCACGGTGACCCCTCTTTTTATTATCGAATTGTAATCAGCATGATAAGATACAACTTTTTGCAAAGTTTAAAAACATTCTACGAAGGGAGTTCAGAGCCAACTTAATTTTCGAGGTCTTAAATTTTTAAGGACTGATGTAAATGACCGAACGTAATAAAAAACAAATTTGCTTTCCCGTCCAACAGCAGGCGGACAAAGAGCCTACACAACGTTAAATACAATACGGGGAATTCGTATTAAAACACAGTGTGAAATCTTTTCGCTTGTCCATGACGACGCTTCGCGCTGTGCAAAGACAAATTCGGACTCTGTTAACTTACGCTTTGTGTATAAATGTTCCTCCTTGAATGTTCGCCCTTGAAACAGGGATAAGAATTGCTGAGGTGACTGTTGGCTGAAGCTGAAGTGCTAATGATCAAGATATTGGATGTATTCCGCTGCTGTTTCCAAAAGTCAACTAAAACGGGAAGGCGAAGCCATGTTTTTAAAACACAAACTGCACGCGGGCGATGATTTCAAGACCACTCTTCTGGGAAGACATTTGAGTGTTTTGCTCTGATCGGTTAGCTACTCTGGTCGATGATTGGTTATATTTTCACATGTGAAGAATGCTATAAGCGAAGTTGATTGGACGTATCGCTTTTTTCACATGTGAAAATGTAGCACCTATAGAATTCTATTTGCCGGGTTTATTGACTAAGATTCTCGCTATATATACAATAATAATAATAATAAAAAAAAAACATCCAGTAGTTAGACTCATTAATCATTAGCCTACTACGAATTCACATAAAATTCCTTCTGTCAATACTCTTCTAATAAAAGTTTTGCAATTCGCCTTAAATCGTTTTCACCACATGTCCCGTATTAAAAAAAAAATAAAATTAAATAAAATTAAAAAAGCTACCTCCGTAAAAACTCCGATTTTTTGTGATAGATCATTCACGTGGTTTCTGAACTTTTTGTTGGCAAATTTCTTGAAATTCTAACGACTAGATCGTTTGAAATAGGCAAAATTCTGCAAAAGCAGTCAGTCTCAATTTTTTGAGGGACTACGCATGTGATGAATTTAACTGATTATTTCTATAACGAAGAAAATCCGAGAATTATTGTTTTTTTTTTGACGTCGTTACCTGTTCTAACATACCTTTGTAATAACAGACGAAAACCATAAACACACTGCGTTCAACTGCGAAGAAAAATAGCAAAGGTAGAGCGGGCACTAATCAAATAAAATGAACACTGTATCAACGGCATGTTTGTTTTTGTGATCTTGTGTGCGTGCTAAATCGCATTAGCAAGAGAGCTCGCAAAAGTTGTGTTCGGCCACCTTAATTTCTTCCACGTGAGCCTATTTTACCAAGGTCTCTCTCACTTCCTTTTTTAGTAACAATCACTTTTTTTATGTCATTAATAAATTTCAAATGACGATTGTATAACTTTACCATACCATTGTACGACTAATAGTCTAACTTCCGATAATCATTTTTGCAACTTAGGTGGCTTAAAATTAGATTGTAATAAGATTTAAACAGGAGTTGAACAGGATTCGAACCAAAGCAATATCAGTGCAGTGCTCTACCTTGTAACCGAGCTGGGAGATTATAAGCATACCCGCAGATGGAGTGATACGCAAGCGAACATTTTGTTTCCGCAACTGTTTAACTTACTACGTGTTCAAGTTACTTCATTTAGGCTAAATGCCTACATTGGGTACAAAACTCTGATCATCTTTATAAGTTGTATCTTTGCAAGGATGGGGGGAACAGATATTCTAAGTGTGACGGGGTTTCGATGCATTCAGAGGCCGGATGAATTATCGCAAGTCATTTGCACGTGATGGCTCTGACGAGCGCGGGACAATATTACTAGTATCAGACCCAGCTCTTGGATTTCATATCTCTCTCTCTCTCTTTTAGGCGTCCAACAAAACAATGTCAACATATCAAATTACACGCAACTGACATCTATAGAAACGCGAGTGTCAACACACAACAGGGGCTCGTTCTTCCAAACATTCAGTTGTGTCTTTATGAAGCTATTAAAGTGCAGTGTTTCTGTTTCGGAACTATGGGTTAATATTTAATTGCTCCGTGGAAGCTTGAAGTTTAGTGGACAAATTTCCAGTGGACAACTATTAGACCGATAGTTCCGAGACATAAATATTCTATGGCTTGTATTGTTCACCACTAAATTCTCGCCCGCGCACCAGTTCAAACACCATAAAAAACAACATAAAAACATAAAAAAAAACAGACAAAAACCCACCAAATGCCGGCCAATCAAATATTTTCTAAGTTTAGCACGCTTCTTTTTAGAAAATAAATTCACGGACGAGTAGTATCCACCACCGGAGTATTTTCCTCGGACTGGCAATACAGGCAAATAGCTAGTAGAGACCTAAAATCCACAATTACCGTATACGTATTCTAATCGGACGCTTACAGTTGGGCGTTTGCCGTTCGCTGTTTGGATGTTATGGCCGATTGGGGAGAATAGAAATCATCCTGTCAAGGCAAGGAAATTGTCAAAGTTATGCCAAAATTGAATGATAAAGGATGGTACGTTTTGTAGCATGTGTAGCTTTAATTTCTAAGGAAATAAAGCGTCATGAAACGCACACTCAACTCAAGCCACCGCCATATTGGATTTCAACTTTCCAGCAGTGTCTCTTAAAAAAATCAACAAAGGTTAGGTAGTGCTTTTCTACCCCTAAAAAGATAAAACAAATTTTGTAGAAAAAGAGTTACTTTATTTTATTTCAAGGCAATAGAGCTTGAGGTAAATGACCCACGTGAAAACCCACCTCTTAACTTTCAAAACGCGAGTCGAAAACCTCAAACGTAACGTGACGTCTGGCTCCAGTCACGTCACCGTTAGCCGTTTGACGTTTGCGGCAAACGTTAAACGGCAAAAATGAAACTTTTGCCATCTTTCTTCAGGTCTCTGTACAGTAGAATCAAAATATTTGTATTTGCAGTAAATAGTAAGAGACACTTTTCTATTTTTGTATGATTTATTTAAGGATTACAAGAAAAGAATAGAAAACCTGAGGTGACCTTTGCCGTTAGCCGTCTGCCGTAAACGTCATGCTTAAACTCTCTAATGTCTCTCCGCCAACACTTATGTCCAGGATTGAACGCAAGTATTGTTTAATTAGCACTTGATATTTGGCAGGGTTATTTGACATTTTCATATAACTTCATATTTGACAGAATTGTTTGTATTTTGGAGATTTTTTACTAGTGAGGACACTTTGTGATGCTTATCATGAAGAAATTGAATCTCATTAGCGTTCAATCCTCGATCACGTTCTGGATCAATTTAAACCAATAAGAATGGGGGAAATCTATTGGTGACTATAAGAGGCGATATTTAGTGAGCCCGAAGAAAATCGAGGGCTAGTAACCTTATTGTTTTAGTATAATTGTAAGTGAAATTTTCCATTTCCAATTTTTTCCAGATTTTGAATAGTCCCGCTGACCAAATTGTCTTTAAGGATTTGCAGCTGTCTTCGCGCGGTCATTAACTTTTTTTGTTTTAAAGTTAAGAAACCATGTATGTCTGTTGCTAATGAAAAGTTTATAATAGTTTACGAGTGGTTAAAATGTGAAATTCCCTGAATACTGATCGAGGCCAGTCTCAATTAATACAATATGATGCTTTCAGGTGACTCACATAATTACACCATTAACTTCATTTTAAAAGAGTGTGTCCATGAGAAAACGAGACCATAGCCAGAAATTATGAACCGTTACCCCCTGCGAAGCGTACCGAAACACCACAATGTGTTCTGTTCTTATTTATAGTAAAATGTATGGAAATGATCGTTCAATCGATCGCTGAAGAGATTAAGGTGGTTGAATTTCACAGTCCCAATCCAAATTTCTTTCGTTGTGGCAATACCTTTAATTTGGAAGTGATTTCGTCGCTGAACATACTATAATTCTTGCGGTTTTTGCTTTTGAACAATCGCACAATAAACTACGAGGATCCGCCATACTAACCTTATAATTTGATGTAAACCATTGACTCTTTTTGAAAGCTTCTTCAGCTTGCTAATGAATGGAATCATCCATCCCAATGTGGAACTCCAAGACCACATATATTGCTTTCAATGTCCATAATATTTGGCTCTCTTCGAGTTGGATATCTTGCGGTTTTTCCATTTAAAGATGCTTGAATTTCCCGTAAATTTCTCATCTTTGTCTGCACGTTTTACATAATTGCTCGCACCAAACACTCAATGTACGGGAGCCGTTTTCTCCGCTGCAAGAGTACTTTTCATAACTAAATTTAACCGCCATTTTGAATATGCTTGAAGCTATCCTCCAGGCTTCTTTTAGCGAGATTTTGAACGAGATAGAGCCTGGGACTTGGACTCCCTTGGGGATTTTCGTACTGCGTGACATGATTCGGAATTTCTGGCTATGCAGAACCGGGCAGGAGGTGATACGATTCAAATCACCGATTTTGCTCCAACTTGGCACAAATTTGGATTTTTTGAGTGAATGGCCTCTGGCTAAAAATACGTCAAAATATTTTATTCCCTTCAAGTTTTGCCCCCCCCCCCCCCCCACCCCCCGCCCCCCTGCAACAAAGCTTCTGACACTTTATTATGTATATTTATTTAGCTTCTTTGGTTTAGTATTTCTACAACAATAAAAGGCATGTGGAACTGAAATTAATTGGATTACGTTCTCCAATTGACAATCTCAAAGCAAACATTCTCCCAAATGTCCATTCTGTTCTTTGTATTATTATTTTTTTTATTATTATTTTTCAATTAATTACAACTACGGAGGAAAACCTTAAAGGCTTAACCATTGTTTCAAAGGAGCCATGTCAGGCGTATTTCCATTGAAACACATGGTTCTTGTTTGTTTGCTAGTGGATTGCAATTTCTACATCCCAGCAGAACAACAGGACATCCTCTTCGTTACGAAGGTTAACTATCCCTCTGAAGGTCATCTGGCAAGTTCAAGAAAAAAAAGAGAGAAAACGAAAAGAGATATGAAATACTACTCCAACAGCAATATCTTAATGATGCATATAACTATCTTCGCTGCATTTTAGGCTTCTTCCCACTGTCTTATGATATATACTTTAATTACCTGGAAACCTGGTGGGAATGCTCTCATTACATCAGAATACGTCCACACAAATTTTTCTAAAAGAATAAATATAGATACACTTACATAGCGAGAAACAACGAAAACAGCAACAACAGTCAAAACCAAACATATTTAGCAACTGATTTAGTTCTGATTGACCAATTATATTGCTCCATTACCGGTCCAATATCTACAAAGTACTTATCCGGGCACTGTCCCGAATAATCCCGTACAATCGTTTTTTGAGATTTTAGAGCAGTTTTATGGCTTATGTTTCTGAAAGAGTTTTCTTCTACGTAAAACACCCCTTTTCATTTTTTCCAATCCTCTGTTTTGTTTGACCTCAGACATGAGTATACACCTAGTGGACTCCCAGTCGGATGTAGCGAGCTGAAGTTTGTTCTATAAAACACAGGTAAAGTTGTATAGAGATATGATAGTACACGTTACATAATTAGGACCCTGCACGACCTCTGGTTAGATTTTATCAAAGTTTATGTACTAACTTAAGTTATTTCCCTACATTCATTGGTCCTCGCCTATAATCTATTAGAGGATAGACGCACGATTGACGTCGATATTACAAATTACGTTTTTGTCTCTGTGTTTCAAAATGGCGGAAAGTTTTGAAAAATTTTGATAATAGACATAGAAAAAGCGTGTTTTATTGTTTTTTTTGCCATTTTACCTAAACTTGGCACCAGAAATGTACATCACAAAAGAAACAGAACGACATCTACTAAGTTGTTGCCATGGCAACACTCTTGGCGTCAGTCCCTTTCTGTGAAAAACCAAATATCCCCATTTGCAATCTTTTGAAGTGGGACAGCGGGTCTAGCTTGGCACACACATGGTTCCCATATTGTCTTAACTCTCCCCATTAGTTTGTAGTGAGTGGATGATCCTTGTTTAGAATAAAATCTGGGAATTTTAGTCTTAATTAAAACAGGAGCAGCGGCATAACTGTTGTCATGGCAACAGCATAACAGGTGTCATTTTGCTTCTTTTGTGATGTACAGTCCTGATGCGAAGTTTGAAGAACATTGTTTTAATATTTCTAGAGATATTCTCGATTGAGTGTTGTACTGTTTTTGCGAAACCACCTATGACGTCATCACTTTACTCAC
The DNA here is from genome assembly GCA_019787425.1 of Platygyra sinensis. NCBI lineage: Eukaryota > Metazoa > Cnidaria > Anthozoa > Scleractinia > Merulinidae > Platygyra > Platygyra sinensis. The sequence goes on from JAHPZR010025830.1 coordinate 26,030, forward strand.
AAAAACGTAAATATCTCTAAAACGAAGATATTATAAAAAGAAAAAAGCCATTCTTCTATACTTTGAAAGGGCTTTCAAATAAGTGCCAATTATTTTTTTACTTCACAGGCACTTTAATGTTCAAAATAAATTTCTATCGCATGGTTGAAAATTGCTTTGTTGAGGTATGGATAGTATTCAAATTGGTTTTTGTCGCCAATCTGTAGGCTTCGAGTTCTTTTGGTTCCGGCCTGGATCCAAAATATTTTAGCGACCCTCCGAATAGTTTTGCAGCTCGACCATAATTACTCCTCCAGCCGAGTTGAGAGCAATTTTGTCGCTTGGTTCAAAAATAGTTTTTCCCTGGGACCCAAACTAGTTTTGTTCGGTGTGCTAAAATTTCTTTTGTCGATGCGTTCAGTGGTATCAGGATCGCTACGGATTGAAACAGTATTTCATGTTACGTTACAATATCGAACAATACGATACTTCTCTGAATGTTTTTGTTTTCATCGCTGTTTTCTTTGGTTCAAGTTCTCGGAGGACAAACATTGATATTCCTTCATGCCCCCTAGCGTTTTTATTCCAAAGAGGTTGTGGTTCTTTAGCCGCTTCTACTGACGAAACGTATTTCCACGCAGACCGCCATTTCAAAATTCCCAGATCAACGGATGAAAGGTGTCATGCGGACATCTGGGGAAAGAGACTTCCGTTTCCGTCTAAAGCTAAAAATAACTTTAGTGGACTCGACATATCCCAGCCAACGCCCTAACGTCCCTCTCTGTCCCATCATTTTCTCTTGCTCACCGCTAACGTACATTTGTAAGAAAAGACATTAGCAATACAATTGTTTTACGAATTAATATTTTTTTATTGCGAAGATACCAATATAACATTTTCAGCAGCTCATTGCAATGTTTAAGAAGTATCATTACCTATAAACTTGTTCTTACCACCATACTTCTGCCATCAATGCGTTCATTGCTGCGCGACGTACGTAATCGTGAAGGAACATGATTAACAGATTCTCTAAATCACCCTTGGTATCACAAAGAGCAACATAAACGTTTTATGTTTAAACCAGAGAAAAAAAATTGGGAGAATAACGATATCAGCCTCGGCCGCTGGCGTCATCTTGTTATAAGTTCCTTGGGGAATACTTACCACCAGCAGGTAAACTGCATATCTCTGGAAACTTAGGACAAACATTATCCCTTCCTCTTGCTACAGTTTTATGGTCTTTTACTGTTATCACTTCGTATTGTGCTGTGGCCGCAAAAACGTCTACCGCTGTTAGAGAGAAACAGAAATTTGGCCACTGTTACATGCGTTGTTTCAGGTCTACCACTATTAGATATTTAGCAACATTGAATTAGATGACGCAAAAGTATCAGATGCCAGATGACTAAATAACAATGATGTTAAATAGTTTCTTGTGAGTACAGAAACAACGATAAGGTTAATTACAGGTGTTTAGCTTAAACAGAGATTTTTTAAAACGCGAGTAAAGTCTGACTGGATGTTCAGTTTTGGTCAGTTTGCGGTTATCGAGAAACGTACATTTGAAAAAAAAAATAAAATAAAATAAAATAAATTCAACTTTCCCTGCCACATCTTTAGGGCTTAAATATTGCTTTCAAGGTCAGGGTTCTCAACATCGTATCCTAGTTTTCTTCAGAGGTTTGGCAACAGCAGAAGATGCATGTTTTTCAAAGTGTTGGTAGACCTGGCGGTTGGTAAAATCAATGTATACCGTACGGCACAGATAACAACTCACTGTTTGTCGTATTTTAGTGGACTCAAGTAAACCGGTTACACACTTTTATCCTCGTACAGAGTAACTTAGGCTGGGTATACTTATTAAGAAAGCGTGAGATGTTTGGGAGTTTGCCCTTCTGGCATTGTTCAAAAGTCTGCCGAAGATGGCAATCGAAATTAACACGAGACGAACGCTTTACACCAAACTTACATAATTACAGAAGGCCTAAAAAAAGAAACCTTTTGAGATTTATACCAGCCCTTCAGAAGCCATAAAAATAAAACTAGCTATTTCAAACTTAGCAAATTTTAAGAAGAAAAAAATGCACAGTTAAAATATACGTTATTCATCCTTTGCCATGTAGGAGGCGAAAGTGACAATCACTTGCATAATAAGTGAACGGAATTATTCTGTTTCTGATCTACCTATGACTTTTCGTTTTCAATCCTAAAGCCAGCTTGGAAGAAGTATTCATGATAAACACTTTACACTTCAGCAAAATGTTTGAGATGCCTTATTTATGTATTTAATACCAGCTTACCAGGTGTAAATTCCAAGCTAATATTACAAAGTTTCCCAGATGGTAAGAAAGGCCATGGGTAAATTTTGATCCTCGCTGTCTTATCATCATGTGGACCTGTAAAGATATTCGGAAATAACAAGCCTTCAGCTGAATACCTGGAAATGTAACCGATATGACTGTAAGCCTTTTATTACGGTGTTTTTTTCGAGATAAAACGCCATGAACTAGACGTGGAGGCGGCTATAATACGCAGTCGGTACTGCTGGAGTCATCAATCCTGCAGGCCGGGACAGCCTTGACATCCATGGGTTCCAGCGGAAAGCGACAAAAAGCCAAATGACCCAGCGTAGGAAATAGAAGCGCTAGGGGGGGTCACTGAACGCTTATGTGCATGAAAAATCGGTTAAGTAGGTATTTATCTAATTAAGTAGCTAATTGGATGTAAGGAGTATTTGGTGCTAAAATATTCCAGATACAGTTTTACTCCCCTGAAGAAAAGAAGCAGCTGTGAGGTTATTTTTTTGTGTTTTGAAGTGAATTGGTGGAATCAGGGTGATTGGTTGCTAGGGGTTCTCCTCCCCGTTCCTTCCAAAACTAAGAGGTTTAGGCCATAGACAAAAGTAGAATCCATCGATTGTAACGAAACTTGGCAGGCAAGTAGGTTGATAAAGTACCTATTTATTGGTTTTTTTTTCATCCTATGAGACTGCTATTGTGACGTCATATATGATGTCCAAATTTAATATTAGAAAGAAAATTTAGGAAAAGAAATAGTAAAAACTTGATAATAGTTTTCTCAATAGAATTCTATGATTTCTGGTGGAAACCTCATATCAATGGGGTAAAATGTCGTAGAGTTACAGATAACTAACGAAATTCAAATTTCGCGCCACATGACCATATAGGGTCAAAATTAAGGTGGGTTTTACACGCGAAAACAATGAATGTTTTCGCAAATGAGAAAAGGCAAATCGACATAAAATCAAAATTGTAGTATTTTTGACTTGACATATGTTGTGCTCTGACGTGTATTTCCTTACGAAATACGTCATCATGACGTCATAATGACGTATTTCGTGATGAAATACGCGTCATAGCACCACATATTTCAAGTCAAAGAAAACTACACTTTTGATCCTATGCAGCTTTGTCTTTTCTCTGTTGCGAATACATTGAATACATTCATTTTTTTCGCGTTTAAATCCCCCTTAATTCTGACCATATATGGTAACGCGGCGGGAAATTTGAATTTCTTTAATTACCTGTAACTCTACGCCGTTTTCTCCGGTTTTCACCGTATTTTTTTTTTCTGTGACAAAAATGCCTGTACCGCTTTGAACACTGCTTTTCAAATATTTAACGATATTACTTAAAATAGCTGCCATTTACGTCATCATATTTTCCAGAAAAGTCAAAAATACCCTTTCAGTGGTAAAAATATAAAAAACATTCCTCCAATTAAGATGTTCTAAAGTCTTGCCTCATTTGAAATATAAAGTTTTCCTCTGTGACCCAAATATTGAATTTATTATACTTGCGGGAGGAAAAGCCCTGGCAACCGACCATTGTGAATAAATCTTACCACAAAATTTTATTTGTTTAATTTCCACTCCCGCGGGAAGTCCTGCATCGCTACTGATGAACCCTAGAACCAGGTAAAGGGCTAGAGAAAACAGCTGCTGAGTGATCATATTCATTCTCTCCATTGCC
>JAHPZR010025830.1:35000-50000 GCA_019787425.1 Platygyra sinensis
ATGCAAGAGATGTTAGGTTGGTGGCTATCTAATTAAGTAGCTAAATGGATGTAAGGGATATTTATCATGAGCGTCTGGCTCGGGTGATTGCGCAAGCACTCCCTATGTTTAACATTAAATTTGCATTTACATTTACATTTGGTGCTAATCTAATTTTTATGCTTATACACGTAGTTTTAATACATTTTTCGTCATATTGTAAAGCACCTAGAACAGTTAGTGGTATAGAAGCTATAAAAATAAAGTTTATTATCAATATTTATTATTAGTTATACTCCCTTGAAGAAAAGAAAGAGCTGTGAGATTATTTTGTATGTTTTGAAGTCAATTAGTGGAATAAATCTTACCACAGAATTTCATTTGTTTAAATTCCACTCCCGTGGGATGTCCTGCATTCTTACTGATGAAGCCTAGAACTAGGCAAAGGGCAAGAGAAAATAGCTGCTGAGTGAACAAATCCATCCTCTCCACCGCCTGATAGTGTACCTGTTACAAATTAAAAACAATAAGTTAGTAAATGATTATGTAATGGATACGTAATATTGGCTGCGTTAACAAATTTGAACAAGCAGTCGTCACGTAGTGCCCTTCACTGGTGAATTGCAGGTTGTTATTTAGGATCTAAGATCCGCCACAGGACGAAATTGGGTGATTCCGTTTCTCGGAAACGAGACGGAAACATAAAAATCCATGTTTCCATTATGTTTCCGTGAGGCGGAAAGGCGAAATCCAGTTATTAGTTGGTTCTGCCGTCTTTCCGTTATGTTTCCTGAACCGAAATGTAATGCCACGTTTCTGTCGCATTTCAATTCGCGGTTTTCTGTTCTTGTCTGTTATTGTTATGTTTCCTCACACGGATTGAAACATTATCATATCAAGACTTAAATATTATTTATGGAATGGAAAGCTGCTACGCAATTTGTGCACCACATGTTATTGGCCGGCAAGGAGGTCCGTATAAGCAAAAACTGTGACCGAGGCCTTCTTGAAAATGCATTTTCAAGCGTTAGGTCACAATTTTTCCCTAAACGGACCGACCCTAAGCCGGTCAATAACATTTTTATATTTTTCTTCTTGCCGTAAACTTGCTTACAAGTGGGTTTGTGTACGCAACTTTGTCATTTAATTGGCTTATACGCCGTCTACAAACCGTTCGCAAAACGCCTAACGAGCGAACCAGATACTTTAAGAAGGTGGGTCTAAAACACAGGTCACAAAACACGGGTCATTGTTTCACCAATACTGGAACAACCCTAAACCTTTACTAAACATTGCCTTAGTATAGTATTTAGGCCTAAAAAGTTGTCTTAGTGTAGTACTTAGGCCTAAGTTTAGCATTAGGAAGGGGTTAGAGTTGTTCCAGTATTGGTGAAACAATGACCCGTGACCTGTGCTTTAGACCCGCCGACTTTAAGAAAAAACATGTATTAAAGAACTAATTTATGTTAGTGCATTTAGTTCCCCAGTTAAGGTCTCTAAAACTGTTTTCCCGGTGTGAAATTTCGTGCAATGTATGAAGTTGTTTCTGTCCATCATTGCGAATCACTCGACTGAATAAGACTTTAGAATTTCTACCGTAAATTGAGTAGCAGATAGCGAGGAAAGTTGTCAACTGTACTCCACAGCAAGTCTCTCTAATACAGCAACGATTAGAGAGGGAAACTCGAGCGAAATTGATTCCGTTGTTGCTTTAAAATTGTACAGAGAGACACACAGGATAACGTGCCAATACTGCGCCGAGAAACAAGCAGCCGGCAAACAAACTCTTACAACTTCAGCTGATGGTGCATCAAAGGAACCGATCAATCATTGCCCTGAGTGGATTCAACCATTTGACTGATACACGTACTCATGAGGGAGGTGCCGCAGATAATTTAGACTACGAGTAGAAACCCGCATGAAAAAAAATGGCGGAGCGAGATCCGGGAGGCGAGAAGCCCGCGGGTTTCTTTTGCATCTCCCTTGACGTACTAAGCGAAAGGGGGACTACTCGTAGTCGACAGATAATTCTCATTTATTGATTTAATCGATTTCGGATCATTGGTCTAAGAAGGAGCAATAATTGTTCGTGGGAAAACAGAACGTTTGCGAATGAAGCCCAGTTTTGATTCCCACTGATGTTTTCGGGTTTACCTCGGTGTAAAAACCTGTGAAGTTTTTCTTTGTTTTGTAGCTATTGTTAGGGTTAGGGTCTATTATGTTGACTTCTTTGTATTCTGTTTTTTTACGTCACTGGTGAGTGTCACAGGTTTTTATACCGAGGACGAGCCATGTTTTCTGGCTGGTGTTTCCTGTTTTCCACTGAATCGTGCGGCAATAAACAATCATTTAATTTACGTAATAATTAACGGGAGATAATGCAGTGTCACGGTCCGTGGATGTTTTCCTTGGGAATCCACGTGAGACCGTACGTCAAATGAATCATTCTTTTCATGATTAATACAGGCGTCTTACCTCACTAAGTTTCTTGACTGGAACAAAGCACGAGCAGAGCCTTTTTAACTGAATTTTTTATCACGTCCCATGAACTTCTCAACTAATGGTATTTGGAATAATCACCTTTCACATAAATTAAACATTATCATGACAATAGCTCGAAACTTATAAGGCATGGTTTTAATTGGATGAGCTCTTCTTTGGAAGTACGAAACTAACAACAAGGGACGCAAGCTCATCTCAGAGTGAATGATTAATTTCACCAGAATTTAATTCTACCTGTGAGGACTTTTTTTCTGTCAATAGATGTGTTCAAAACGTGTTTGCCGTAATTCGTGCATGTAAAGTTTCTACCACACACCTACTTTTTGCATATGATCACTTACTTTCGATCACTGCCATCCGTAGTGAAAGTGCATATAAAATGCACGATAAGACAAAAAACCTTTTATGTAGGTAACTATAAACGAATACGCTAAGTAAAAAGGGTTTGGTCCATTTTCATAGCAGGACATATACATCTTATCTTGAGCGATGAGGTGTGACGCACGCAATGCGGTATTAGTAGTACTTTCGAACTGTGATCACCAAACAACAAAAGTCTACTCAACCTGGTTTTCCAAGCATGGGTCACGGGAACGGAACTGAAGGTTGATTAAAAAAAAGCCTTTTGCGTCATTGCCTAGGTAGGGCAGAGCTTTTTGTTTGTAAGCTTAGCGCTGCTAACGCCCAGTTCAACCGTAAATTGGTCAAGGGTCAGTAGAGTTTATTAGACCTCACTACCTTGTTTAAACCGTTAGGTTTGTTCTTATAGGAAGTTTGTTCCGAATTGTGAGTGAGACTTCATCTTGGTAAGTAATAGCGGGATAGTGGAAAGTGATGCATGCAAGCTAGTCGTTGAGTTAGGTTTCCCAAAAAAATAATATTTAGACGGGTTGGTTCATTCAAGAATATATTTTATGGACGTATCCTCACTATATTTCTATTTATATTAATAAAAGGGGTAAGTTTCAAAATAAACTGTGGTGCTGCGTGGGTGGGAAGTATTACAAGATAGTTTGATTTTATCAACTGCCAGTGGGTTGCTGATGTGAATTGGCCACCGTAAATAAATTCGAAAGCTGACGCCTCGAGCGTTAGTCCATCGTCGGAGCGAATTGAGGAAGTGTGGGTTGCTGCTTAGAATGATTGGATTGATTGGCAGTCAGCACTACAAAAGTCACAGAAGGAAAATAATGATAGGATTCCACTTCACTATCACATCCATGCAGTAAAATCCATCATTCTAAAAAAAATAATTACTTCAAAATGACATCTACTGCATAACTTGCACTCTGGGCAAAAAGATATACATCGGCTAAAAAGGAAGACGACTAGGCAGCCGATCCCGAGAACATCTTCGCGACTTTAATAAAGACGGCAAAAACGCACCTAAACCGGTCGCGAGACACTCTAATCTCCCCATTCATTCCAAGCATCATATGGCAGTCTGCGGCCTTTCCCTACATCAAGGAAGCACGGAAAGCCGCAAAACTCTAAAGCAAAACTTTACATTTCAAATCGGCGCCCTCCTGTTCTCACGCTATATGAAAGAACGCTTTTCATTAAACTCTTCATTCAACTAATTTATTCTGTTGTTTTACACGTTACCATCCACCAACCGATAGAGTAGCTCCATCTCTCTGTATATAAACCACACACAGCCCACAATTCCTCCATTCCCCGTCTCGAAAAGTCAGCATTCGAATCTCTTTTCGGTGGCCAATTCACATTATTGAACCAGTTTATAAAACCAGACTATCTTGTAATACTCCCAACCGACGCGGCACCACATTTTCTTTAGAAACTTGCCCCCTTTATTCAAATGAAAAAGGGACTCCTTTTCGGTTCTACGAACGTCGCTAACTGAACGCCTGAGAAATAGCTTACTGAAACGGAAAAGCATAATTCTTTTGGTAGCTTTAGTGATGCGGAAAGGGAGTTTTCGGCTAAGCCATCTTCTCTAGGCTTAATTTTCCGGAAACCGGTTTGGTCAGTATTTATTAGTTTTGGAAGTACATTTTGGAGTCGATTTCCAGTAGCTTCGGCTGCTATTTTTATAGTCAGAGTTTGATAGAGTAATTGGTCGCCAGTTTTTAACAATGTTTTTTGGGTGTAAGGTTAATTATCCCACGTCTTTGACTTACTGAGAATTTTTTTCGTAGGCACCCCGAAAACCACACAAACCGGAAATTAAACCCCGAATTTTGGGGGTTACGATATGCTTGCTCAAACTTCGCACATTCGTCGGTTAAACAACCTAATTCTTTCAGAATCACTGCATAGTTCTTTCTTCTTTCCACACAAATATAAACTATCTGCCTATCTTAAACGCAATGGAAGTTATGACGCTTTTACCTGATCCGCTTAAAAAACGTCTTTGCCATCTTTGCTACTCCAAACAAACAGATGCTTTTTTTTTTCAAAAGTAGGACCTCTCCCTGAATTGTTATTCTTGGTTTCACGTGATGTCAGAAAAAAATTAAAATTAAAAATTTTAAGTTTTTACCTTTATCAGATATAAGTTATTTTTAAACATTTATCCGTTGGCCTGTCTTCAGCTCGGTAGACCGCTTTGTTTGAAAACAGAACACGGTTTTTTCACAATACTTGACATCGGCATTTTTTCTGGGTTACGTGCACGAAAATATCGATTCGCCTTATGTTTTCGAGTTCTGAGTAACCAATATGTTGAGAGAAGTGCTTATGCGAATGTTTTCAAGTTTAACAGAGGGAATAAACGTTTGGAGAGAACCAAAGTAAAACTCCGGATGTTTTCGCTAGTTTACGGCCGCCATGTTGGAGGCCCTCAGAAGGGCGCCAGCATACATGTAACCTGCAGCATAACCTCGCAGCAGCCAGCATAACCTCGCCCACTCTCGGTTGCAGCACCACGGACTTTGCCCGCGATACCCTACCCAAACAAGTGGGCCTGTTTGCACGCTACATTCAGACAAAATTTCTTTGTAAATTCTTTGTCACCTAATTTACGCTAATTATGCCATTTTTGGAGGGTCTTTTTTTTCAAGATTAAGGAAATACTTTGAATTTTTTTACCTTCCTTGTACCATCTGCATTTTGCCCTCGAGGTCGTTCCCTTTGTTTTGTATTCAACTATCTGTTCTGTATTCAACTATTTTCTAATTCTTTCGTGTTATCTTGTAATTAAATATTTATCCATAGCTTTTCGTTGGCATTCTTACAGCCTGAATCAATTCACTCCTGCCATATTTTAATTTTTCTTCTTCTTTTCGCAGCAATTTTGCCCATTTTGTTTTCGTATATCTCAGAGGTTATTCTGTAACTTTTCATCTCCCATAAAAAACGCACTTACTGATCTATCTCATTGATCCTCCTAATTGATTAATTCATTCCGTTTCTCCTAAAAACGACCTGTTTTAATAATTCAGTTCCAAAATCCTGGTCCCCTTGGATTCGTGTGAAGTTTAAATAAATCGTCACCATGGAATGATTTGTTTTAAAGCTCGCCGAGGTGTCCTTGGGCGTGACCTTAAGGCCACCGCACACGCCGCCGCCGCTAGTGTGCGGTGAATTCAGACAAGTCTGCGACAAAATCGGGGCTTGTCGGGCGATATCTGACAGTGCTAGATCTCAAAACGTCTTGTCGGGCCTTGTCGGCTAGTGTGCGGTGGACCAAGACAATTTGTTGGGGCTCGCTCGTACCTCAACCAATGAGGAATTGCAAGAGACTATCAGGTGAGAGAACACATCCCCGTGCCCTATGATAATCTTTTTCAATCTATTTTAAGCTTCGCGTCACGCTGTTAAAGTTATTTTTAGTCTCGCTCCCATGATCACGCAAGCAATGGCCAACGGACATCAGGTCGTGTCCATCTGAATAAGAAATTGAAAATTTGGCTGGTTACTAAATACAAGGTGCTTACTAAATACAAGGTTTTTGCGCCAACTTAGGACCGTACGGAAAACGTACATCAATGCAAGGGCTATTGGAATCCAAAAGAGGAATAAGGGTAGCCACGTTTTTTTCGAGATAATTAGCCTTGAATCCCAACAAAAATGCTGACATCAGCATTTTTTCTGAAAAAAGCGGGAAACGATATTTCCGCACAGATTTCCTTAGAATTCGTCTTTATATACAGAAATGCAAACACATTTAAAAAATCTGTAACCTACATGGCAAATGGTAACATTAAAATCATTTTTGGTACGTTTTTAATAGTAAAATCTTTGCAAAGGCACTTTTAGCGTCTCCGACAGTCTTCCTCTGGTTCAGCTAAAATACAGTCTAAAGACCTTTTGCTCACAACCAAAAACTAATCACATGTTGAATAAGCTTGCCGCGTCCATTTCGCAACAAAAAATGTAGGGGTAACCACGCGTTTTTTAAAGTTATTAATAAAACTTTTACGGTGACCGTTACATTTTTTCTGTCACCTCCCCAGTAAGTAAGACATTTGCGTTTTGTGCGCGCACTACGCCATCTGCAGTTTACAGTTGGATTTCAGTGTAATTTTCGAAAGATAACAGCTAGGTTTTCAGCTGGAAGACGTTAACAGTTAGTGGTTAGCGATATGAGTAGTATACTATGTTGTTTTTAATTCTTTTTACTGCCTAGGTAGGCCTAGGTAGGCCTAGGTAATTAATTAATATTCAAACTGTCCAGGTACTTGTATACTAATGAAGTGCCTAGGTAAATTCATTACTATTCAAACTGCTTAGGTGAAGTGACTTCCTGCATACTAATTCGGTATAGGTTTACTAATAAGCGTCACTCTAGTACAATACAAACAACACACCTGCCTAAACTTGGCCGTTAATAATTAACCCTGATTGGAAAAAAAATATCTTATGCGTTAAAATTATAGGCGCGAGTTTTAACGAAAGCGCTATCGTTCTTGTAATCGCATTGCTGCGGAAGTCGGAGCGCCCATGGATCTCACAGTCCCCATCTCCTCGGAGGTGCCTCATCGTGGTGTGGGGGTGAACTCAGGTCGAAAGCTGGGTGTAGACACTCCAGCGATTCCTGAGGCTAATAGGCGCACGCGAAGCTCCCCGGGCTAACCACCCGTCGAGTGGATGAAGACGGTTACAGAAACTAACACTACAGCTAGACCTGCCCCGGACGGTTCCCCAGGACTGGAAGGGGGAGTAACTTTAACCCACCCAAACACCAACACAGGGGGGGGGGGGAAACTATGACGCCCTCAAGGCCGAAGCTATTGTCCCCCAAGTACCGTACCCGAATCGGGGCGTGGGACGTACGAACTATGTATCAAGCGGGCAAAGTACACCAAGTTGCCAAGGAAATGAAGAGGTTGAGGCTCGCTAACCTGGGAGTTAGCGAAACAAGATGGACAGGGGCCGGGAAGGTCCATTTGACAACTGGAGAGACTGTGCTTTACGCAGGTCTGGCAGGCGATGATGCACCACACGAGAAAGGTGTTGCATTGATCCTGTCAAAGGAGGCTGGAAAGAGTTTGAAAGAGTGGGAGCCAATCTCTGTGCGGATTATCTTTGCTAGGTTTGAGTCTAAGTGTCAGAACACTACAATCATCCAAGTCTATGCACCAACGAACGATGCTGAAGAGGGAGTGAAGGAGGACTTTTACCACCAGCTTCAGTCCGCCTACAACAAGAGGAAGGCAAGAGATCTCACCATAGTCATCGGTGATCTGAACGCGAAGGTGGGCTCAGACAACAGGAACTGGGAGGCGTCCATGGGGACTCACGGTGACGGAGTCATCAATGAGAACGGTGAAATGTTTTGCGACTTTTGTGTGTCAAACGGGCTTGTTATTGGAGGAACGCTCTTCCCGCACAAGAAATCCCATAAGCTTACTTGGCGATCCCCTGACGGGATCACTGAGAACCAGATTGACCATGTGGCCATCAACAAAACATGGAGGAGTTTACTGCAGGACACCAGGGTGATGCGGAGTGCTGATGCAGGATCAGATCAGCACCTTGTTGTGGCTGTGATCAAGATGAAACTGTTAGCCTTAAAGAAGTCGAGCTCATCAAGGAGGAAATACTGCACATACAGGTTTAAAGACCAAACTGTAAGGAAGGAGTTTGTCATTGCACTGACGAACAGATATGATGCTTTGTACAATGAACCAGGGGATGAAGAGGAGCCGGAGCTTGATATCGAGCAAGAGTGGAGTAAGATCAAGGAAATGTACTCATCCACCCGTGAAGAAGTCCTTGGAAATTCCAAAAGAGAGCGGAAGGCATGGGTGAGTGAGAACACCTGGAGACTTGTCGAGGAGAGACGCGTGTTGAAAGCAAAGCTGGAAGCCGCCAAGACAAGACAGCAGAAGTTGACCGCAGTAGAGAGGTACAACAAGAAGAATCATGAGGTGAAGAGAAGCTGCAGGAGAGATAAGAGACGGAGAATTGACGAAATTGCACGAGACGCAGAGGAATCTGCAGAACAAAGAGACATGAAGAGAGTTTACGATACCACAAGACTGCTCAGCGGACAAAAGATTGTCCAGAGCAAACCTGTTAAGGACAAGAATGGGGTGGTCTTGACCAGGACAGAGGACCAGCTAAACCGATCGATGGAAAGAACACTTCCAGGAAGTCCTGAACAGGCCGGCCCCAGAGAACCCACCTGACCTGACAGAAGGGCCACTGCTAGACATTCGAACAGGACAAATCACCATGGCGGAGGTCAAGAGATCCTTGAAATCCTTGAAGAATGGAAAGGCTGCAGGGTGTGACAACATCCCCCCAGAAGCCTTTGAAGGAAGGAGGAATGGTTTCAGCCAAGGTCCTCCATGCACTTTTGAATAATATCTGGAATGAGGAGGACATCCCTCAAGACTGGAAGGTGGGCCTATTGGTTAAACTTCCCAAGAAAGGAGATCTGTGCCTGTGTAAGAACTGGAGAGGTATTATGCTCTTGACAGTTGCCAGCAAGGTCCTTTGTAAGATCATTTTAGAGAGGATGAAGGATGCTCTTGATGGCAGACTCCGAGATGAACAAGCAGGTTTTCGTAAAGAGAGATCCTGCTGCGACCAGATAGCTACATTGAGGATCATAGTAGAGTAGACCCTGGAGTGGAACACTGGGCTATATATGGTTTTCGTGGACTTTGAGAAGGCCTTTGATTCCATAGATCGAGAAGTGCTCTGGAAGATCTTGCGGCACTATGGGGTCCCTGAGAAAATCGTGAGGATGATCCGGATCTTTTACGATGGCTTCCAAGCAAGAGTTTTACATGAAGGGGAAATGACAGGGTCCTTCAGCATGAACACTGGGGTTCGCCAGGGGTGCTTGCTTAGTCCCCTTCTCTTCCTTATGGCACTGGACTGGGTATCTCGACAAGCTTTTGGAGACAATAAGACTGGGATCCAATTTACCCTGTGACAGAAGTTGGAAGATTTGGACTTTGCGGATGATATGGTTTTGCTGAGTCAGAAGATCACCCACATGAGACAGAAGTTCGCGGCGCTGGTAGAACAGGCTGCCAGTATCGGTCTCAAGATTAACGCATCCAAAACCAAGGAGATGAGGATTCGGTCCCCAGCAAATACTGGCAACAGCAATTGTGAAGCAACCCATTCCACAAGATGAAGACTAGAACTACTGTGTTTTGTTCTCAATAAAAATGTATTTCAAACCAATATCTAGTGTGTTGTTCTATTGCAGTTTATTTCTTTGTTAAGGGGACTTCAGTCTTATTGTTCATTGCATCCTAATTTTATGATTTACTTTGTGTTAAACACTTTGTAGTTGTTTTAATTTTGGTGTATTCATTTCAAATCTCTCTCTTAACAAGCAATAAAGTCTCTCAAAAAAACGGGCTGTTCAAAAATATTTATTGTCGCGTGTTCAAATTAATTAGCGGTCAGAACCTCTATTGTTGTAACTTCAATGATAGAGCTGTCCCATGGGTTTCTCCGTTCGAGTTTGTATGCAAATCGGGGGTTAAAAGTAAGAGGCACTGCGTGATTGCAAAATGAGCGACTAACGGAGCGGAAAACTCGAGCACTTAGCTAAGAATTAATTCTCTCTCTCATCAGCAAAGCTGAGAGGTTAGATAAAAACATAATAGATTCTACCTAAACCAACCGGGGTTAAAAGAGCCCGGTTTCGAAAATCGGAGTTTGTTTTCAAAGAAAGCTAGAGAACCTTATTACGCTTTCAAAAAATTTGCGCTTGTCAACGTTTCCCAATCACGGGCAGTTAAACGAGCGTTTAAAGCAGCTTGAAGATCAACAACGCTAGTGAAAAAAGCCATCTTCATGATTAACGTTCAGTCGAATAAACTGAAAGTCTCGGAGGTAAGCGATTACAAGAACGATAGCGCTTTCGTTAAAACTCGCGCCTATAATTTTAACACATAAGAGATTTTTTTCCAATCAGGGTTAATTATTAACGGGCAAGTTTAGGCAGGTGTGTTGTTTGTATTGTCCTAGAGTGACGCTTATTAGTAAACCTATACCGATTTAGTATGCAGGAAGTCACTTTACCTAGGCAGTTTGAATAGTAATGATTTACCTAGGCACTTCATTCGTGTACAAGTACCTAGACAGTTTGAATATTAATTAATTACCTACCGACATAGTATACTACTGATATGCTGTTATTCTGGTCTCCCTGGTTTAAGTACAGGTTCATTAAAATTGATTTGGTCGCAGTAGAAATTTTTTTTTTTTGCTTTAATTTCAGTCGTGTGCTTGGAGGCGTAGTTGACTGCGTCAATGTCAACCCCAGCGGGTCCGCGCTTAAACCATGGCTTGCGTGATGCGCAGAACGTGTGCGTACTACCTTAAATTATAGATAATTAATGTGGCTCTGAACTTCCTTCTCAGAATTTTATTAAACTTTGCAAAAAGTTGCATCTTATCATGCTGATTGCAATTCGATAATAAAAAATGGGGGTCACCGAGCTCGTTTTTACCTCATGGTATGACGTAAGTCATGCTATGAGGTTTAGGGTTTGGGAGCGAAAATCAATTAAAAATCACTCACTCACTCACTCACTCACTTGTTAGACAATTAATTTATACATTAAACCTGGATTAAACACCTTTTCCCCGTATCTCCCCCTCTCCGACAAGTTTGCCTTATTGTTTATGCCATTGTGTCAGTGTACGTGGGGGGAGGTACAAAGGCGAGAATATGTTCAACTATACCAGGAGCCCATTACCCGGAGCCTCCATCTCAGTTGAACCCTTGAGTCAACCCTTTCCCGTATCTTTTTATTTTTAGAACTGTGATATCTGCGAGACTTCTTTATTTCCCGCGAAAATGATCTTGTTTTCGCCGACGTTCGCATAACAGCCTAAAAGAAAAATGGCGGTCAAAGGGGAAGGCCGATCTCTCCCATTTTCCTTTCCTTTTTCCTTTTTTCTTTTTTTATTTTGATGCCTTTTTCCAATGTTACAACCGAGGGAAACTGGGTATAAGTTAATAAAGTAATAGACAACTTGGAGGTGGCATTCATACGTGTTGAACCGCCAACAGTGCGAACCGTGTTGTATTTTCATGGTCTGTTATGGAGTTTTATGCTTTGTTTTTCGTTCTTGTTGCTATATAACGTCTTGTAAAATGAGATGTTTTGTATGATTCGGATTTTGTTGGAGGCCAAGGACCGACAAAAGCAAGGAAACCTATGGATTTTGGTTGTGAAGATCTAGGCGATGCCTGACGATAGTGTTAGCGGTCTTGACGATAAAAAAGAAGATCACGAAACGTCAAGCGTGAATGATATCATTAGTACAGCGAAGAAAACTCCCGGAGAAGCAGCAGAATAGAACCAAATAATCTGAAGACTTGAATCAACTCGAAATCTGGCATAAGGAACTTTCACTGAGCTACCGCTCTAAGTGTCGACATTTTATATTTCACTTCGCATTGAAGCCTTGTGGCCTTGTCCACTCGAAGACTTCGAGGCAGCTGTTCAGTTTCCTGATCGTGTGCTTGTGTTGTAACTTTCGGATAAACAAAACTGCGATCACCAAACAGGACCATTCCATTCTGTTCGCTTAGACGTCCGTGTTAACGGCGACTGGAGTTTGCATGCCTAATCTACAAACATACATTGGGGTATTGTTGTAAAATGGGGTTGACAAGCCGTAAACGACTCCTGCGGTTCTTGACATTTGTACATTACCAGTTCTCTGCTCGGTAGCTTAATCTTTCTTTTTGCTTCACTCGTGCTTATGGGGGACACTTAATGGTGAGTTATAAGGAGAAATTTTAAGTAAAGTTGAGCCGTTAGCCCGTGTTGTAGCTGAGATTTTTAGAGGTCATAGGTCTGCGTGATTTCCGCTGTTATCGGCATGTCGCCTCGAACCTCTGTAATTTGCCATGTGTTTAAGCATTGTTTAGGCTCAATTCTATAGATTGCAAGATATGTTTTTAGTCTCTAAACTTGTATTTGTCTTCGCGGAACTAAATTTGAGATTTTCCGTGAACGTGTAGCTTATTTGTATTCTATATTGTGACGCTGAGGGCGGCTGTTTGATTAGAACTGTTCGCAAGTACAGTATATTGACTGTCACGGATGACATATCTGTCCTCGTGCGTTTTTCTTCTCAGACGCCTTAGCTTTACTTCTAGAAAGCTTCACGTTTGTCTAGAGCAGTTCTTATGTTTCTTGCAGCTATCTAATAGAGCTTTTGTTTCTCAAGTAAGGTTTATTCCTCCGTTTGGTCGTTCTGACGTTACATAAATTCAAATGTAGCTGTTTACGCGCAAGTCTGTTGACTGTTTTGCGTGTTGTATATGCCGCTATTCGGCGTTCGGAAAGACTTGCTGTTTTTTGTGGAAGCTGGCTCATAAATATCAGAACTTTCTTTGGATTAACTTTCCTCGCTTTCCGCCATTATTGAAAAGCTTTCGTGTGACATGCCTGTGACTTATAACAATAGAAGACCACAGCTCTCTTATGATTGGCTGTTTTAAAAGAAACCCGCGAAAGCCTCAGTGGGAGAGGATTCTAAAAATAAAAAGATACGGGAAAGGGTTGACTCGGAGGGTCTGTATGGAAGATGGAAGCTCCGGGTAATGGGATCCTGACTATACTTGGACAGAGTCAAAATGGCGTCCTGTCCCTGTGAAGCGTGATGGCTTTTTGTTTCCAAAGCTGATCGGAACCTACCTTTGAGGGGCCAGAAATGGAAAGGAAATATGCTACAGAATACTCGACTGCAGAGAAATGGGCGTCGAAGGCCTGGAAGTGACGATAACATGAACGATTCGTGCGTAAAGATCCTTTATATGCGTGAGACCGCGATCATGATTAGTGTTAAACTTTGTTGATTTTTCGTTTTACCCACGACCACGAAAATTTCGAAATGTGCGGTGTTTTGAATTCAACTAACGGACTATGAGCTACTATGGGGCTTCTCGAGTCTTATGGAAACAGAGTTGTAGTTGGATGGAGGTTTAAGTTTCGGTAAAGAGTGCGGCTATAGACATCTTTAGACGACGGCGATTTGACCGGCCACAGGAAGAAAGCAGTATGTTGAAATGAACGCTTTATCATCTGGGACAAACGGTAAGCCTTCCTCCTTCGATCGTATGGCATTTTGTGGAGAAAATGCAACTTATAATTAAATAATAAGCACACTTTGAGATAATTTTTGCCATTGGTTCGGAAAGTTTTAGGAAAATATTGTCACATGCCTGCATACATGTATTACACATGATGTTGACAAACATTGTATGTAATTTCTTCTTGTTCCTCTCATCATACTTGAAGCATTTTTGGGTGGTACATTACGATAATCATGCTGTATTTCAGCAGATTGAATTATATAGAAATTTATCTTGAGTTCTAATAAAAGCACTGTGAAGTAGCAATACCATCTGGACTTTAATTTTTTTTATGTTTGTTTGCTTTTTACCCTGACATGGTAACAGTCTGTGAAATCAATGTATTACAATATTTTAAATGTAAGTACTATAGAAAAAAAAAGTCATTTCATAGAACTCCAACTTCAGTTTTAAGCAACTCATTCATTACCTTTGCAATGCCCCCCCCCCCCCCCCCCCCCAGGGGAGGGGATTAGTCTCAGAAAAAATGGGAGGGGGTGTGCAGCCTGCTTCCCAAATCCCTTACCCTAGCTATGACCAAAATCTGTGATATTCTCTATCCTATTTATGACCTGACCAAAAGTTTGAAACCCTATTTATAATAATTCCGAGTAGTAAATCAAAATCCTGTTTCTGACCAGTTCCCTAGTTAAGACCAATGTAAAATTAGCATAAACATAATTTGTGAAGGTGTTTTGTTGATTTTCTTTTCGATAATGATGAAAAAGAGGCTTCTTGAAAACATACCCATATCAAGGCTAGAGTGCAAAAACCATACCCTTTGACAAAGATAGCCAAAATCAGCTTTAATTGATACTCTATTTATGACAAAAACAGCTAAAAAACCATACCCTTTGGGGGTTGCACATGCCTATATATCCCAAATAAAGGAGTGCGCCCCTCTCCAGGGGTGTCATGCATTCTAACATTTTCATTTTTGAAGTAAGTAACTTCACTGTTCTGCTCTGTAATCCCTGATTGATTATCAA
>JAHPZR010025830.1:55000-65000 GCA_019787425.1 Platygyra sinensis
GTTCCTGTTTTGGCTAGACAACCTTTGTTGTCCTCTTCTAGATTAAGTACTTAATTGAAATCATCACCTAAAATAATATCGTCACAATGAAATCTTGCAATAGTTTAAAGAAACTTTCAAGAATTGCTGGGTCGTCATCTTTTAGTGCGTAGATTGTAACCACGCAGAGTGAAAAGCTTTTATTTGTTTTGATATCACAAATAATAAATCTGCCCTTGAGATTCGAAGACGATCTTTCAAGTTGAAAGGCCAAATTTATGTTAAAGAGAACTGCGACTCCACCACTCAAGGAAAACTTTTAGAGTCATACCTTTTATTGTTTATTATTATTATTATTAGACTGGGACTGGCATGGCGGCTGAGTGACGCTTTTAGCCGAGCTCCTACTTTTGGTCGCCGTTAAAAGATTATTTGAAAATTTTCATGCCACCAAAGCGAAAGGATAGACCTTTATCTTCACCGCCATTTCTTAAAGGATCAAAAAAGTCACCGGACGAAAAACGATCGAGAGGCGAGAGCGACAAAGTTTTCGAAGCTCTTGACATGGCGGAGAACGTAGGTGTTAAAATCGAAGCAATTTTGAAAAAGCTAGAAAAGTTAGATGTCATCGAGCTGCAACTAAAGGAAGTACATGCGAAAGTAGCCAGCATTGAAGATTCAGTAAGCAAATTAGACTCGGAAATCCATGTTTTAAAGTCCAGGACAACAAAGTTAGAGAAGAACGTGGAGGAACTCGAAGAAGGATTTCAATATAATGAAGATGATGTCCGCGACCTTCAACGTGACAACAGGAAACTGGAGCATGAGGTGAACGATTTAAAGAAACAGCTTTTGTATATGGAGACGTACTCCAGAAGAGAAAATCTAAAATTCTTCGGAATACCAGAGAATACCGAATGCACCATGGAAGAGGGATCACAACAAGGAGTCGCGTTTGAGAACACTAGAGAAGTTATGTACAAATTCCTGGAAGAGAAACTTAAGATTGAACGACCCCGCGAGAAAATAGAACTACAGAGAATTCACCGCTTAGGCAGGCCTAATTCTCTGAAACCTCGCCCAATAATAGCAAGATTTCTTCGGTACTCCGACCGAGAGCTCGTAATGGACGGTGCTCGTAAACACCTGAAAGGTCATCAAGATTTCCATGTCTTCGAGGACATTCCGAAGGACCTATATGAGCTACGGAAACTGCAAATGGGAAAATTTAAGGAAGCAAGAGGCAGAGGATACAAGGCGTATTTTAGCAAAGCAAACCCTGACAAACTTTATGTCAACGGTAAATATGTTGCTCCAGATCAGCCTTTGCAGTAATTCTGACTGGATTTGAATATCCTTTTGCGAAATATTGAATTTCTTTTATTTTACTATGTTAAAAAATATTTGACACCATTAATAAGGAGCTGGAATAGCCGATACTACGTACCAATTTCAATAGCTGGTATTTTAGAAGATCAAACTCCAATCTATAATGTCTTTTCCCAGATTTATTTTCGTTTTTTCAATCGTATGCGTGTGTGTTTATTTGTACGATTGTATATATTTAATTTTGGCCGTTCTGGTCTTGTGTTGTGTTGTGTTGTGTTGCATGTTTTGTTTCTGTGTTCATCCAATCTGCATATTTAAATCACTTTTAAACATTTCTCAAACTACTTCCATGGCGAAAATTTGTGTAGGCAGTGACAACTTTGA
The DNA here is from genome assembly GCA_019787425.1 of Platygyra sinensis. Lineage (NCBI taxonomy): Eukaryota > Metazoa > Cnidaria > Anthozoa > Scleractinia > Merulinidae > Platygyra > Platygyra sinensis. Next base: position 56,693 of record JAHPZR010025830.1, read on the forward strand.
CAATGCAGGGTAATTTTAATGTAATGACTTTAAATGTCAGAGGACTAAGGAACCCGGTGAAGAGGAGAAGTATTTTCTGTTTTCTTAAAGATCAAAATTGCGAAGCTTATTTTCTCCAAGAAACGTATTCAGAGCTCAGCGATGAATCTATTTGGAGAAGTGAATGGGGAGGTGTCATTTTCTTTTCGCATGGATCCACACATAGTAAAGGTGTTTGCATTCTGATGAATCCTTCATTAAACTGTGATTTTGATAATTTACAAAAAGACCAAAATGGAAGAATAGTTTCGGTCGATTTAAGCCTAAGCGGCAGCAAATTTTCTTTATGCAATATTTATGTCCCAAATGATCAACGAAAACAACAAGAATTTTTGCATGATTTAAGCGCATACCTGATGTCCAACACCAATACTGAAAGACTCATTGTAGGAGGTGACTGGAACATCACTTTACAGTCAATTGACAAGAAGGGCGGCACCTCATGGAAGTCCACCACTGCCAGAGAAAAACTTCTCACGATGATGAATGAATTCGCGCTAGTCGACATTTTCAGAGAACGAAACCAGCATAAAAAAAGCTATACGTATGAATCCAAAGCACTTAAACTGAGTTCGCGGATCGATTTATTTTTAATCGCTCGACATCTCACAAAATGGGTTGAACGGGTTGAAACCAAGGTATCAAACGCCCCGGACCATCGAGCAGTCCGACTTACTTTAATGATAGCCCAAGTCTCACGAGGACCGGGACTATGGAAGTTTAATAATTCCCTTCTTGAAGATGCAAATTACACAGATTTAATACGAGAAAACTATATTGTCATCAGCGAAAGGTACACAAGCTTAGAGGACAAAAGACTCAAATGGGAATTAATTAAAATGGAACTGAGGGGTTTAACAATTCCGTATGCCAAAAACAAGGCTAGAAAAAAAAGAGAAAAGGAAACGAAAATTCAAAAGAGAATGGAGGAATTGGACAACCTTATCTCTAACCCTGCTAATACTGATCTCATAACCCGCCAATTAAAAGCTGAATACGTAACGTTAAAGGAAGATCTTTGCCTTATTTATGAAAATAAAGCTAAGGGTGCAATTATCCGCTCCAAAACAAAATGGATCGAACAAGGTGAAAAGCCAACCAAATACTTCTTCAATTTGGAAAAAAGGAACTATAACCGTAAGGTAATAAAATCTTTAAAGAAACCTGATGGTGAATCGATTACGGATGAATTGGAAATATTAAAGGAAATTGAACTATACTATAGAAATTTATATTTGTCCGCCAAAGACAGAAGGAATGATTTGTTCGAAGAGTTTATTGGAAACCTTGCAATACCAAAACTCGAAGATACAGTTAGAGATGAACTGGAAGGCGAAATCACACTTAAAGAATGTCAAGACATTCTTGGCACTTTTAAACCGGAAAAATCTCCTGGAGATGATGGATTTACGTGGGAGTTCTATAACTGTTTCTTTGATCTGCTCGGACGTGATCTTGTAGACAGCTTTAATTCAGCGTACAATGCAGGTGAGATGTCAATATCTCAACGTCGAGGCGTAATTACTTTGGTTCCCAAGGAGGACTCTGATCTTGAATTACTTAATAACTGGCGCCCAATAACATTATTAAATTTAGATTATAAAATTGTTTCCAAAATAATTGCCAGAAGAATAGAAAAAGTCCTTCCGCTCCTTGTTTGTTCAGATCAATCAGGATTTGTAAAGGGACGGTATATGGGCCAAAATATTAGATTAATCAACGATATTTTGGAACAAACAAAACTTCAAGATATCCCAGGTATTCTCCTGCAACTTGACTTCCAAAAAGCCTTTGACACTATTGAATGGAAATTTATCCAAAACGCTATTGCTTTATTTAACTTTGGCGAATCCATCCAACGCTGGATCTCAACTTTCTACTCTAATATCCAAAGTTCAGTTTTAAATAACGGGTTTAGTACAAATTACTTCGCACTTTCAAGGGGAGTTAGACAAGGATGCCCCTTGTCCCCTTTCCTTTTCGTCTTGGCAGTTGAGCTTTTAGCATGCAAAATTAGACAAGACAAGGAAATCCAGGGAATAAAAGTCTTTCAGAAGGAATTAAAAATAAGTCAGTTTGCAGATGACACTACCCTTCTTATCAACAACAGAAATTCCGTCAGCAGAGCACTCAATGTTTTAGACAACTTTGGCAACCTCTCAGGTCTGAGACTAAACTCGTCGAAAACCAAAGCTTTGTGGCTTGGACCTTGGAGGCATTGTAAGGACACACCCTTTGGATTCCAGTGGCCTGAAAAGCCTGTCCGAATACTTGGATCTTACGTATCTTACGATGTAAAACAAAATGAGAAACTTAATTTTGAGACAAAACTGAAGAAAATGCAAAGTATCTTTGATGTCTGGAATTGTCGAAATTTAACAATATTTGGGAGATGTCTTATAGCAAAAAGTCTAGGAATCGCCCAGCTGGTCCACACGATTTCAAACCTCAACATTTCAAAAGCCTATATCCAGACTGTCAATTCTGCTATTTTTAAGTTTATCTGGAAAAATAAAAAAGACAAAATCAAACGTAGAGTAATGATCTCTGATTATGACGAAGGTGGTCTACGCGCGCCCAGTATTGATATCATGGCAAAGTCGATGAAGTTGGCATGGATCCCAAGACTTTTATCGGAGGAGGAAAATTTTGTGGACTCCTGGAAGGCCATTCCCAACCACCTATTGGACAAATTTGGAGGGTTAAATTTTTTGTTAAGGTGCAACTACGATAAAAAGTTCCTTGCGAGGATTAATTTACCCCAGTTCTACAAAGAAATACTTCAGCATTTCCTGGAACTTAAGACATCCTACTACGAGTCCTTTTCCCATCAAGAATTTGTTTTGTTTAATAACAAAGATATATTGGTAGACGGATGCTCTATCTTCTACAAAACTTGGTTTGAGAAAGGCGTATATCTCATCCAAGATCTTTTAGACGCTGATGGTAAAGTTATGTCGTACGCAAAATTTACAGAGAAATATCTTTTAAGTTGCAATTTTCTGACGTATTTTCAAGTTATTTCAGCAATTCCAAAAAATTTCATAGAAAGTGCAAAAGTAACCTCTGTAGAAAAAACAGACTTCTTGTCAAAAAATGTTTTCCCACTTTCATCAGAAATCTGTATAAACCTCCTTAAAATGAAAAATAAAGACTTTTATAAACTACTAATAAACAAGGACAAAATCCAACTCAAGGCGAGCGCAAAATGGGCTCGAGATTTACAAGTAGATCATATCCCTTTAGAGTCATATTTTGGGGACATGAAAACCATTTGCAAGGATAACAAGTTGAGAGAATTTTATTTTAAACTTTTGCACAGAACACTAGTTACCAAAAAAGAGCTGTTTCTTTATGGAAAAGAAGACAATATGCTATGTACATTTTGTCAAATGAATGATTCAATAATCCACACTTTCCAAAATTGCTCTCTCACAAAACTATTTTTCTCAGAAGTTATCAAGTGGTTTAACTCCGAAAATGCCACCTCTCTAAGCTTCTCGCAGATGGAGACAATGTTTGGCAGAAAATTAAATAAAAAGAATGCTGAACAATACCCTGAAAGAAAGCTCAATTTCACTCTGTTGTTTGCAAAGTACTATTTGTACAACGCAAAGTTAACTCATGAGGAAATCTCCATGTTTGATTTCATTGCAAAATTAACGCATAAATATTCATTGGAAGGTTTTAAATGTGTAGCAGTGATGTGTAACACTGGCAAGTTTTTCTAAGTAGGATGTAGATGGGTTTAAGTAGATGTAAAATGGCCGTAAACTTTACAATATATGTATATATCTATAGATGTTATAACAATATCTATGCTAAACTATAATATGTACAAAAAAGTATTTTTTTAGGGATACGAACTGTGAATAGGCCAAACGTAATGCGGTAATCAGTGTAACTGTACTGTATTAAGAGTAGTACCATGTAGGTAATGTGTAAGTAGTAAGTGGAGTATAAGTGTAGTATGTAAATAGTGAAATGTGTGTCAGGATGTAAAGTAAATTGCAATTTAATTAAAAAAAAATAAAAAAATTAAAAAATAAAAAAAAATATTATTATTATTATTATTATTATTATTATTATTTATTTATTTTTTATTTTTTTTTTTCCCTTTGGCATCGCTTAGGCCATATTCCTCACGAGATTTCATCATAGCTCTGATCAATACCTTCCGTTACTTCCGGACAGCCCTGGCGTAATCGTCTGTGATGTATGCATCAGCGTGTGTAATAGATTCTTTAAGCTTACCTCTTGCCGACCAAATTTTGTTTCGGTCCTCCGGGTAAACAAATCTTGCAATAACTGAATCTTCTTGCCAACTTGGTGGACCGCATGAGGTATCGACGCCAAGCTCTTTCTCAAGAACTGACCTGAATGCCTTCTTTAATAAGACCATTAGATTCACTCTAATAGTTGTAAATAAGACATCTTTTTGTTAGGTTATAACGACAGAGAACAAAAGCAAAATAGAGTAAAAACACGTGTGTAGGAACTTAGTGTTTTAAGGGCCTAATGGCAGGACATTTGCCATCAAGCAGGTTCCTATATGCAGCTTACAGTTAATTATGGTGAACAGTTAAAAACAAGGAGAATGACTTTGAGTTTATAAATTTATATTTCAAGAAAATAACTGACACAGTTGTGAATAACTAATGTATGCTCAAGGACTAAACCTAAGTTTATTTATTTTTCTGCAATTAGCAACACGAGCTCTTTCATAGAAATTAAAATCTTTTCTAAAAACCGACTTAGCTTAGATTGCTAATAACAACCCCAAAACACAAGAACCTATTTTGCCGGACTTCAAAAATGTAGGTTCTTATACGCGAATTTTATCATACATCTGAGATAGTTACCATGCATCATGCCGATCCCCTACCCAGCCCTAAAATAAAGAACGGCAATTTAAGCCGCGAACATAGTTAATTTCTGGGTTCAAAATGATCTGTAATCTTGGTTCTTAATATACTCTCAGTAAGCTGATAATTCAGTGATAATGTTTCTTCTGTGTGCGTGTGTTCCCGCAGAAAGCACCTGGACTGAGCTAGCTTTGGAGCAATGTACTTAATTACTCTGAAGCAGATCGTTTTAGTCACGTGGCTCGTGGTGGCTTGCGAAGGTGTTTGTCCACACCTATGTACCTGCATTCCTTTTGGCAAACGTATCAGAGTTAAATGTCACACTACTGGGCAGATACCAAGTGATGTTCCATTTAACACAGTGGAGCTGTAAGTTCTGTGCAAAACCTCCTTTGCAAATTCCTCGTGACTGATTCTTGCTATACATTTCATGCTTATTCTTCTCTCTTCAGAGATCTCTCTGGGTGTTATTTGAACTCCATTTCACAAGAATCTTTTGGAAATCTCAATTCGCTAAAAGTTCTGTAAGAAGCGTTAATTTACGACATTTTTAGTGCTATTTATCATCATCATCATCATCATCATTATCATTATCATTATCATTATCATTATTATTATTATTATTATTATTATTATTATTATTATTATTATTATGGCAGGGAGGAGGTCTCAAAGCTCTAAAAGGAAATGGCCTAATCGAATGAATGCCGATGTACTAGCTTGTAAGATAGAGGCAATTGCTTTGACTAAACTTGAAAGTCCACCGCTTGATCAAAATGGTAAAAGGAAGGGATATATCAAACTTATGGAAGAACTTTGGAATGCTAAAGGCTATGGAGGACTTGAATTTTCACGTCAAAATCTCCGCGACCAGGCGGCAAGATTGGGAAAACAGCAAAGGATAACAAATGACAATGCCAACCAAACACTAAAGAGTCGAAGTGAAGTTAATTCGAGGCAGTTTAAGGAATCTGAAATCTTAAATTCATCTAACAGCGAAGAAAATTATGGTAATTCAAGCCAGGAGACGGATTTGCATATGTCCAACTCTTCACAAATCCCAGTGGACTCAACACAATCAGAGTTAATTCTAGAGGATTACAATAGCTGCCCGGGTTGTTTACCTGAATTTAATCCTGTTGCAAAACCGAATGAAATTTTCTGGTCAACTGATTTTGATGGTGTTCCAATTATTATTCCAACGTCTACTATAACCAGCGCTTATAATGAGATCGTAACATGGAAAAAGAATGCTTTTCTTGTTCCTTATGGCCGGACTGGCAAGGACTTTATCGATGAACTAACATCTCGCATTAATGACTGGAACAATGCAACAGATCTTCAAGACATATCATTGAAAGCCGCATTTGTTTTCCTCGCTGTCGCACTGCAAAAACCTGGCCGAAGATCGAAAGCAAAAGATCATCAGGTTATTATGTCTAAACGGTTAGAAAAATGGAAAAGAGGTGAAATCGAAGGCTTAGTAAGAGAGGGAAGAATGATACAGAACCGTATCGGAATGTTTAAAGGTGCAGACCCACCTAACAAGTCAAAGGTATTTGCCAAGCTCATAATAGAAGGGCAAATTAATGCAGGAATACGATTTCTGAATGAATCTACCAGTGGGGGCGTTTTATCTCTAACAGATGACGTCATGAAACAGTTAAAAGAGAAACACCCTGGTCCACAGTCTGCCAAACTTGGTTCTGTTTTATTCGCACCAATTGAGGACGAGATGCCTGAAAATGTGTACTTACAGATTAATGGAGGGATGATTAGAGAGGCTGCTTTAAGAACCAAAGGCGCAGGTGGCCAGTGCGGATTCGATGCTAACGACTTTCGAAGAATACTTGCGTGCAAGTCTTTCAAACAGTCCTCATCAAAGCTGTGTGCCGCGTTAATTAATTAATTTATTTATTTATTTATTCCACAATTAATACTATTACAATTCCATTTTGAACTATTCGATAAATACAGTTTGGTTTGTAACAAATTAAACAAAGACACCTTATTAATTTTATTAAGGGGAAAAAAACGCTGTTCTTATCTACCGTCCTTATTTACTTAATGATCTTCGAATACTGTTGTCTATTCTAAATGCTAGATAAATTTTTTTCCTCAAATATCCTCCACTTTTCTTTATTTAATTTGAAATATACAAGCTTTTCAGTTTCATATTTAATTACCAAAATTCTTATGAAGTGGCTCAAAGAAGGTAATATTTTTCTGCATCGACAGGTCCATAAAAAAAGATTTTCCTAAAATTACTATATAATTAAATAGATCCATCTCCTCCTCAAAAAACCCAACAATAGCCTGGCAATATGTAAGCGAGAGGCTTCTGCAACTCTTGATTTGACTCAAAATTTTTTCATTAACCTCATGCCAAAAACAATTTGAAAAAGAACAGCCAAACAAAATATGGGGTATAGTTTCTGTTAGCTGATGACAGAAAGTACAGTTGGGCTCCGAAATGTATCCTATTTTACACAAGCGGTCATTAGTAAACAGGATAGAATTCAAAACTTTGTACTGAAAGGAACGTAAATACGGTTTATTTGCAACCCTAACTGGCAGATGAAATGCCGCTGAAATTTGCTTGTCATCGAAGCTAAATTCTTTCTTTAACATGACCCATTACCTTGGCTCTTCCAATTTTTGTTTTAGAAGAAGACAATAATAATCATGACATTTAAAACTTTCCAAATCAAGCACCACCTTAAAATTGGGTAAAGTAACACGCAAATTCAAAGGAACAGATTGCCTTTAACCTGTCCATTCTAAAAAAAAATTGGACTTTGTCAGTCCCTGACTTCTGAGAACATTAAAAGACTCGATATTCGACTTATCAAAAAGCAGATCATTTGTATATTTAATATTCATATTAAAATAATACTTATAAAAAACACTTTTACCATCTACTTTTATTTCTTTATTGTTCCATATAATGTATTTATAAACACTATTTGGATCTTCAACTTCTCTTATGTTTGACCACCACGCCAATAGATCTTGATTAAAAGTAGATGAAATGTTAATTTGATTTGCATCATAATTACACGGAAGCAATAGAAAAAGACCCCCTTCATTTTCCAAAAGATAATTGAGATAACACTTCCAAAAACTTGACGAGTCCTCATCTTTTATGCGCTTTAGCCAACTCAACCTTAACGCTTTTATCATAGTTTCATAATCTATCATTCTAGGTCCACCTTGCTCATAGGGTGCAAACGTTGAACTTCGAATAACTTTGTCCTTCCCGTTCCATAAAAGATGAAAAACTAGATTGTTAAATTCTTTTCAGACGGAGTGCTTATCACCATGCTGGGGTATATTAGTTTTGGGAGAAGAATTGCTTTTATAATATTAACTTTGCCATGAGTTGACAAGCCTCTTGACTTCCA
>JAHPZR010025830.1:70000-72500 GCA_019787425.1 Platygyra sinensis
TTGGAATTATATTCTGGCGGCCATACAAAAGCCTCAGAATTTAATTTCAACATCGCAAAAATGGCCTCCAAGAGATCGCAGCGTGTCAGGTCTATACCTATACTCCGTCATGTTCGTTGTCATATACAAAATCTTCAAATATAATATGAATAATAATAAGATGATTGACCCTCCGACACCTAGGTTTTGATGGGCCATTATAACTGCTCAAATCAGTTGGCGCTACAATCATGGTATGAAAAATCTTCCCAATTGTTGCTGAACACGTCATCATTTTGGTGACACAAAAGCAACAGTAGGAGTTGCAAAGACACCTTTAGTTGTAGCTTATAATTCAAACGTGGCTCGGTGACTTTTGACGAGCACGATAAGACGCACGTTCTGGCTACATTTCAAAAAAATCTGTCGATGGGATTCAGAGCCACCTTAAATTTCCCAAAATTGGTTCTAAGCCCCAGTGACATATTTTCTGAAACTAGGCCAAAAGATGCGTCTTTTCGTGCTCACCAAAATTTGATAAAATGAAATAATCTCCCTGTACCGTTTTACATGTACACCTTTTTGATTCTTTATAGTTTGAATTCCTTTTGAGCTGCTGTTTTTTCTTACTTTTAATCAGAAATCTGAAGAGCAACTTCATTAAAGGAGGATTTCATCTTCCAAAGAGCGTGACAACCATGTGAGTGTCAGCCAAGTAGCAAGTACATGGATACTGTACATTATTAAATCTCTCAGTTGCTACGCGCACTGTAATTGGTTAATTTAGGTTCGTACGCTAAACTTTAGAGCCGTTTTATTGCCTAATTGCCTCGTGGTTTATGGCGGTTTTCACTTTTATAGCAATTTAAAGTAAAAAACTTTATATTTTGCTTTAAATTATGTATTAAATGGGCTAACAATTTAAAAACGTTTTTATGTGCGTCAAAAATTTGAATTTGAATACAAATCATTCCCGGACCCACCAGACACACAATATAGATATTTATATCTTACTAAACTAGGCTTCTAGGTCCATGCTGTAAGTTACGGATCTTCATTTTTTGGAAAATATTTATTATTTTCCAAGTTGTAGTGGTGGACCTAATTTCACTCCATCACTCCATCACTCCATCACTCCTTCACTCCTTTACTCCTTCACTTCCTGTTAGACATTTGGAAACCCGTTTAGGAATGAAATAAGAGCGTTTCTTTTAATTATTATTTCTTGTAGTGCACCCTAAAGGATACTTTGACAGCTAAGATTATTGATGTTTCGTCGTCAACATCCTAAGTGAGACCAGAATCCTTGATTTGAACCCGAGACGACGAAAATCTCTTAACCTTTGCATACAGAATCCCCCTCCCCCGTGGGGTTTTGGACATATGCCGTTCAAGGCTGTTTCATGGTCGGTTGCAAGCTAGTTATTCTTTGAATTCTGACCTAAGTACTCAATATCTTATCGCAGGAATGGTCTACATTGAATAAATTCTCGCACAAACGATTTTATCAATAAAAGCTACCTGTAATTAGAGAAGTCATTTTTTAAGAAAATAGCTCATTTCCCGAAAGTACCCGCTCATACAGGTTTAATACTCGATCGCCGAAAGAAGACACTGAAAGTCAGAAAATTGACGAGCTGTATGAATTTTTGGAATGATTCAAGCCGTGATTAAATGTGTTGAAAGATCAACAATCGAGAGAATTGAGGAGAATTCGAAAAAACGTGTCTCGCTGTGTATTTATACGATAATGTAAATAAATACTTATATCTTATTAGACGTTTTGTTGTGTAGTATCGCTGAGTATTTTTACGAGTTGTGCCGTATTTTGGCGAGCCCTCAGGGCGAGTCAAAATACAAACAACGAGTAAAAATTCTCAGCGATGCTACACAACAAAACGTGTAATAAGAGATTTATTATCCAACACGCCAAGTTGGTATGTTCGTGCAAGCGAATTTCGTGGATATTTATTTACAGAGAATGCGTGATAGAAGTATACGAAGCGGAACGGAATTGGCGCGGGAAATCCAGCCAACTGATTGGTCAACGGCAGGAAACCTGTCTAACCGGTCCTCTGGAGTAGAAATACCGCGTGATATTTGTACTCGTCTTAAGCGTTATTTGTACTCTGTGAAGTGCAGTTCGATAATAAACATAAATACGACTATGGCGAAATGAGGAACAAAAAAGTAGATAAATAGAAGAAACGACGTTAAAGAAGTATGGCCGTTCTCCAGTCATTAATATTGCCTTGGAAAAGAAGGGGAAAAAGAAAAGAAAAGTTATTACGACACGGGGTACTCGTTTTTGGTCACCCATCCAAGTACTAACCCTACTTGAGGGGGCGAAACATGTTGCTGTCCTTGCGGTACAGTTACTCTACGAAGAACGCCTTTTTTAAGTTGTTATTACTTCAGTATTAAAAAGAGAAAAAAAAAACTGCATGGCTGGGAAAGTAGAGAACAAAAAAATTAGAGGAATATGAAAATGAAAACTATTACTTGCTTCGGTGATCAGAGA
>JAHPZR010025830.1:77500-87500 GCA_019787425.1 Platygyra sinensis
CCGTTTCCTCAGAGACCGCCGATTCTTCCGTATTAGCTTCTTTCTCGGACATTAATTTATCGTGCATCTTCAGCTTGCTTGCTAGAGTCTTAACCCCATCCTTTTGGGTAAAAAGAATAAACCTTTTCCTGGCTTCAGCCCTAAGCTCTTCTAAAGACCAAGATTTGTACTCAATGCTTTTCTCAGCCATACTTAATACTTGTGTGTTGCACGATTGCGTCTGAAGTGTGTATACAACAAATACCAAGGGAATAGTATCCCACTCCTGACACCAAAAATGTGACGTAAGCCCGGAGAATTCCCTTGACGATAGAAATGGGAAAACTAAGACTAATAACAAGGGCTGAATATACGCACCCCTTCCCACAATCCCGCAACACACCATGAATTACAATAGCTAATGTTTATTAAGTATATAAAAAAAACACTCGATATTAACAACATTAACACTAAGTACTAATTCTAAATATCCTATAACAATCTTTTGCTTGAAAATTATTACACCTAATTACTAAACTATTACGATTCCTAACTTTAACTTAAGTAATTTTAAACCTATACAATAATAACAAACGAATACGAACTAACTAATTATTTACAAAATATATACAGCAGTTCAGTATACAGTTCAGTTTCACAATCCCTGACTTTTCCTAACCAAGCCCACACCACAAAATCCCAACCAATACCACAAACCTCCTCTTCTTCCTCTTTGGTTCAAACCAAAGTCCAAAGTCTCGTCCCGCGTCTTTACGTCCTTTTCTTTTTCTTACAGCTGACGTTTTCTTCTCAGCACAAGGTCTTTCAACGCTTTCAATCACCACACAGCACGTAATACTTCTCAATCCTAACGCCACCACTGACAAATGTGTTTCGTCAAATTACTTCTTGGCTGGCGCCTACCAATGGCTTTTGGCAGTGAATACTACTTTCTGTCTCTGGCCACAGGCCCTTCACCTCGTCTCTCTTTTTCTTACTTTGTTCCTTTTTACCAGCAAAACTGCTACACAACAACCCACTACATCTGTACAACTTACATTTATACATTTATGGTAATTTTTTCTACAATTATCACTTAAAACAAACACTATAAAGAAAGTTACTGGAAAGAACGCTTGTTACACGCTTAATTGTACAAATTTACATCATTTCTAATACATCCATCTAAACTACACAATACACTAAGGATGTTTGAATATTAATTACTTAAATGTTACAAGAGTTACGTAATAGAGTTACGTAATAATCAACGACAAAATCCAAACAAAACATACTGAAACAAAAACTTGAACTAAACGCAAATAACTATGTGATAAAACTAAATAATTTCGTGACAGCTCCCTAATGTACTCATATGGTTCGCGTTATATTCTAATATGTTTGCAGAGGCAGCGTGGCCGAGTAGTTATAGCGCCGGATTTGAAATCCGTAGGTCGCGGGTTCAAATCCCGTTCTGACCGCTCGCTGGTAGCCCCGAGTTCAACCTCTCAGCTACACTTGTACAGTAAATAGCCAGCTGGTCTGCCTCCCGCCAGTTGGGATTCTTTATTTATCACTATATGTTTATATTGGTCCTGAAAAACCCCGATGGGGAGTGGCCAATTAGGTATACTTTACTTTTTTCTCACTCCTAGAGGAATGAAAAAAGCCAAGTATATCTAATCCAGGTTAAACAAACACCGAGAGACAGCGTAAAATTTTACTTGTAGAAAAATTAATCTCTTGAAATTTTCTTTTCTTCATATAGAACACTGAAAGACAACGAGTTCGCATTTAACGACTTAAGAGTCATTCTTAAAGGTGTAAACGTCTTCGTTACTTGTAAGTGCATTCTTCTCTTATTCAAATTTTAAAGGATAGACGTGGCATCGTATTTGTTCGTGGAAAATTCTGTCCAAACGGGAAGGATACAATGAGTGGTTACCCTATGTGAAGCACCGACACGTGAGGCAACGCCATCCCACAACGTCGGCGGCAATAAATGTGTCGGTCTTTAACGTTCCCTGCTAACCATTGTAACACTGAAGATGACCAAAATTTACAGTCTGTATTCGAAAATACTTAACCGGGTAACCATTTGCAGATGTAATTTTAAGACCCCGATTGTTGGTCCGGTCTGGGGCTCGAACCCCAGCTGTCTGGCGCTCTACCAACGAAGCTAAACAGGCGGTTGTAGATTCATTCAAAAGTGAGCTACTTTCAACTTATAAATCCTCACAGAAACATTGATTCGAATGCATGGATTGGACCGGCTCTTTCATCGGATGTCTTTGATGGCTTTGACAGGATGAATTCTCTGTAAGTAATAAATGGAATAAACATGATAACAAAATCAAATCAAATCTGAGGTCAGTAAACACACATCACAATCGTGATTTGTTTTCAGGTTTTAATTTCCCAGCTGCTTTAATTGTAGATATACCATGATTTCGTATCTTTCCCCGCATGTATTTCCTTGAAATAACAAATCTGTTGGGAGTTAGTGCAGTGAAACTTACCGTCAGTCTAGTACATTAGGCTATTCGAAGATGTATTAATTATTTGAAGAGAAAATTGATTGAGAGTTGAGAAATCATTATTGTAACATGGCTCCGATTTGGTGGCGTTTTCCTTGTAACTAATTCTCCTTTTTGAATCGGAGAGATAAAAAATAAACACTTGAATAATTCGGAGCCATCATGTTCGATTCAATTCAATTCAATCTATTTCCTCTTGATGTAGTTACTTATTTTAATTTTTAGAATATTGATAGACCCAACGTGGTTTACATTACGACTGGAATCAAATTCTCTCAACATTGCACGAGCTTTCAGAAGGTCACTTAGCAGACAACAGCAAAATGGTCTATTAACGATGAATTGGCCTCCTCTGGCTCAGTCAATCACTTTGAAGTAATTTGTCAGTCATATTAGTTAGATTAAGCACCGCGAAAACGGCGAACGCTGAACGTCGGCTAGCCGTTTGTCGTTTGCCGCTCCGTCCGCGATGTTCATCTATTTAAGCTTCCCGACGACACGGCGAAACTGGGAGACTTACAAAATTGAAACATTTGAAATCAGCTAGGTATAACTAAATGTTCGTTCAAAAAAGAAACTATTTCAACTTATTATTAAAAATATTAACTGAAGTGCAGCTCCAGTTCGGTACAGGCCAGGCCCATATTTCTTAATTTTTCTTTTAAACTAAGCAAATGTATGGCAAATGTTATCAGTCGCCATTCACTGCGACTAGAAAAAATGGATACGGAGAGTTATATATTTTCCGCTTGAATTTGAAACTCTTTTGGCTTTACAAGCAGTTCATGTAGAAGTAGGATGATAAACGAAGCATAGCTATAAAAGCAAGCGATCAAAATGTAGAAATAGTCGATAAAAATGGGCTGCAAATACTCACGTTTTCGCGTTCACTCCAAACGGGAAAAATGTCCTCCTCGAGTAGAAACGGCGGCCGGCAAACGGCAAACGCGGGAAATGTCAGGTCACGTGACCCTCTCTGCCGTTCGCGGGAAAAAAATACGCGGTGCTTAATCTCTCTATTAATATCAGGAAAACGGGAGGTCGTCAATTGCTAGATTTTGAAACAAGATGACTGAATTGCGATGAGAAAGTTGACGATAAACGAATTTTGAGCTCTGTAGAGATCAGCTGCCACTGGCATATAAGGGAGCTTAAGCAAACCACGACGACGATGGCAACAAGAACTCTACCGAACAAATTAAACAATTTTAAGAAAAAGATGGCTGTGCAGATGCGTTATAAACCTTCGTATATTTCTTTTCCGTCCGTCTGGAAAACAAGAACGTGAAATGATGACACTCTGCGTAGTTTGAGGAACGCCAATGACGATGCTGACGTTGCATATTTAGCCTGAGCCCATTTTTAGAGTCACTGGCGTACTGAACAGATCTAGACAGTTGCAAATTTCGCTGATAAAATATAAATTCATTTTTGACGAAGCATCGTCATCACTTTGCGTAACCTCCCTATTGAGAGCAAGGGCTCTTTGCTTACCAAAAGGTAATTGAAAATATACAGTGGCTACGGTCGCTTTATCTAAAACTATCCTAATAGACATAATACCCTTTATCTCCATTTCCATTATTTCGCGGTATACCCATAAATAACCAGTGTGAGAATTGAATAACAATACATTATTCATTCGTTTATTGCAAATCGCAATGTAATCACAATATTAACTTTTGTAATCCATGCAGGATGCGATTTCAATATCTCATCAGGAAGCTAGTAGTTCTTACTTTTATGCTAAACATGTGTTCAAGCCTCTCTATTTCTTACAATTATTAGATCCTTGAGTGGGTGCAACCTTGGACACATAGAAAGTGGAACTTCACGCGCGATGCGCAGTTTTAACGAATCTGTGAGTATTCCATTCACTTTGTTTTTGTTAATCTATCAATCTGGATTTATTAGTGACGATTCTTAACTTGCGTAATGAAAGGGATGATCTGATGTTTAGTGGGTGTGAGTGTTAAGACTCCTGACTTATAAGGTAATACGACACTTTTCGCTATAAGCGCACTATGTTTAGTCCAAGACGCTTTGCATCTAAAATGCATTTTCCACTAAGATACTTTTGTTATCAAGAATGAGTCTAGAACAAGTCAAGAAACTTGTTATAAACAAAAACATATCAAAAGAGCAGACTTAAACTGCAACAGCGAACTGAAAGTACCCCATAGACCATTTTAATCGACAACCCCTCAACCCCATTTTAAAGTCAACATTCTTTTTGTCTTGATTAATGTACTTTTCACAGCGACCTTTCCGTCAATCTACTGTCGCAATTTACAGCCAGTGCATTGGAAGGACCTGGCGATCAACTCTTCTACTTGTAAGTAATCAGTCTTCTAACGTAAGGCAACAGTACTACGAGGCTAGTGCTAATTACCCAAAAGATAATTTGGGATCTGTTTTTGGCGTTTAGTTCCCCTTTGGCGACATGTTGTGACATGTTGGGTGTTGTTGGTTTAAGTTTCATAATGGTCAAAGCCAATTATCACAAAAAATTTAACACAAAGTGGCCAAATGTGCGCAACATGTAGCATGTTGCTCCCAGCAAAAGTTGCTATATGAAGACGTGATTAATCACTGCAGCTATGCACACAGCTAAAGCCCATGTGTAATTTTTTTAACAAAAAGAAATCGTGATACTATCACGTGCACACATGAATTCGCAGCAGGTAAGCTTGCAGTCTCACGCAAAATGTAAAAAAAAAAAATGTAAATGTAAGTTGTTTACCCACGGAGCACCAAGGAGTTCACAAGAACTCGTTCAGAAATGTCCGTGCATTCCAGGATCGAATTGCGTAGAATTTGGAAATGTTGGTTTTTTAGAAGAGGGGAAAACCGGAATAGCCGTAGAAAAACATTTTTCCCAGATCCGGGAATCGAGCCCGGGACACATTGGTGGGAGGCGAGCGTTCTCACCATTACGCCCGTTTCGAACATTTATTTGTGAATAATATTTATCAGGCCGTGTCTGTTGAATACAACAACACACACTTCACTTTCTTCCAACTTTCGTGCACATCTGCCGCTATACGAAGTTTCCGATGATCGTCCTCTTATCATCATCCATTCGTCATCCCATTTTCTTCGTTTCTTTTCTTTCGAAACAAGACGGCTACGAGGTAAAAGTAGCTCTCGTCTCAAATCCGCTTCGAAAACCTACTCTCAAAGAAATCGTATTTCCCACGGTATTCAACTCAAAGCACAATTACAGTCAAAAACCGGTTGTTCTTTTGATGGGAACTTTTGCAAACTTCCGCCGGAACATTGGTATTTTGGTTGACAGTTTGAGTCGAGCAAGTTGCAACCAGCGCGAGCAAGCTGCTCAATTCATTTGGGCACCTGATGGTAGGAACTCGTTGAGATTTTCCAAAACATTTGAAGTGTTATTTCAATATTTTTGAAGACAGGTTTGCGCCGAGTTTTAATGTTCCTAACGTGGATAAGCACTGCATGAGAACTACTAAGATATTCTCGATCGCGTGAAATAATCTGTACCGTACGTTTGTACCGTAGTTTTTGAAATGTTGTGGCAGTCTCTATTGTTGCTAATTCGTTGGCTATCGAAATTTAGAGGAACCATAAGTTATCTGCTTGCATTGTAAAATTATATGAAAACCGGCGACGGGACTGCAACTGTTGCATTCATATGTTCGTAAATACACATCGAGTTTACGGTTGTCAATGTTAGATACCGTTTGAGGCGATAATCCAACTTCTTCTGCGATTTGTGCCTGTTTTAAACTGAACAGACGTCCACAGGGGAGTTATTTTCTCCCTTTTTAAGCCTCGTGATATGATTATAATGTATGTTAGCCATCATAAGCCACAGTTAGAATTTCGAGTCACAAACTGCTTTTCAAATGATTTTTAAAAATAGCACGAAAGCGATAGCAACTTGCTTGCGCAGGCTGCAACTTGCTCGACTCAAACTGTCAATCAAAATACCAATGTTGCGGCGGAAGTTTGCAAAGCTGCCATCAAAAAAACATTCGGTTTGACTGTAAATATATGCCGTTTAAATCTTTCATGGATGACTAAAGAGTTCTTAAAGTGCACCCCCCCCCCCCCCCCAACCCCCCAATGTTTTTTCGCTAAATCGAATGTACTTGTCATTCAAAGCATTTGGACGCAAAAATTTTTGAATTTGCTTGATTTTTTTGAAGTGTTGCACGACCGACTTTTAAGGAGTCTGGGGCGGCGGTTGCTGAGACGTCTACCCAATAACCAAACACAATGGCGCCCAGTCTGCTCTCTGTATTTGCTCGAGAAAATGGAAAGCAAAATTAATCGTTCCAATATATTTTAGTACTAAAACGTCCAAGTTTTGCTCAAGAATCCTTTCTTTTTCATCACTTGAGTCAGAGTTAAGTTTCGATTCAAAAGACTCCGAAATAAACTTAGATCGAGCACGTTCGACAACTGTGAGATCACTGCTTGGAGCTTTAAGAGCAATTTGCAATATTTTAGGCGAAGACGGGAAAAACCTCTCTGCGGACGAGCTCCTTTTATATTAGGAATGGAAAGCAAGATACGAAGTGGAGGAGCAGGAAAACGAAAAACAGGAAAGAAAACTCAAGAACTTCTTTGGATTGTAAATTCGTTACCTGAATCCAAGGTTCCCACGCGTGTTTAAAGCCCGTTTACAGTTGTGACACTTCAGTTGTCGTTAGCGAGAATGTATTTTGTCAAGGCATGGTTGTTCTATTTAATCCAGCTTTTATTTTACTTTCTGGAATGCTTTATGTTTATAGGAGCGAAGTACGTGTTGCAGTTTTCGAGACCTGATGACCTTTAAAACACCGGCTTCGATCCGGCGATCGAAAATCGTAGAATTGTTTGGACCAGTATATTTCGAAGCTGGGAGAAGCGAGGCGGAAGGAAGCATTTCATACAATTATATTACCGATTTCACATTGTTACACGTTTTAAGTCGAAACCCCACATAACCGATGTAATTTTTTCTCAATGCTTGCAGTGAAATTCGTCGGATAAGCAGACAAGATGTGTTCCCTGAGCGGTCCGCAAATAATGTTACGCGATCATATTTTCGACACTGTTACACAGACATTTTATCGAGCTGCTGTTTTCCAAACCTTTGAAAAACCCTGTGAGTCTAACAATTTTGTTACAGTGTAATTTTAAAGGATTAGTCTTCGACTTTTATCTGAATCAAAAGAGAAATAACTGTTGGATGATGAAGTATAGTTGTGACTTATTTACATAATAATAATCTTATACTGGCGGTCGTAATGCTTCGTGATTGATCAACGACTTTGCCGGATATGTTATAAATACTGTGGGATTGGAAGATATAGGTCGTCGTTAGTATCTCTACAAATTGCTGGTTGGCTTTCAGAAGAAAATTTTGAAAATAGCGTTTGAAAGTCTGCGGAACAAATTCACTAAGATTTAGTTCGCTTGTTCGATAGTTTCGACAAAATCAACCATCGTTTACGCTTTTATTGTACTATTGACCGATCATCGCCATTAGATAGATCTTTCTTTAAATCTGGGCAGGAGCCGAGAACATCTCTGGAGGCGTTTCTGCGCACTTTTTGAATATGTATTGCACCAACCTCAAGGAAATGAGAGGACGGGACTTATTCGGTCTTCCTAGGTAGACGTCACATTAGCCGCTGGACCCAGACTCGGTCGTGAAACAAAATTGGCGCTATTCTCGAGATCTCGACGGGGCACAGAAAATCGAGGATTTATATATCCGAATTAATTTTTTTTTTTCGTAGAAGTATATCAGATAACGAGTAGATTCGTTTTAGCCAATAAAATATATTGGAGTTAGGTGCACTTTAAATATCTGCATTACTATTTTCACACGCCTCACTAGGTCGATGAAGAAGGATTTCTCTCCTTTGAAAACTATTCCGTTAGACAAGAACTCAAATTGACTCACATGCGCAGAAGGTTGTTAAATGCCCTTTAAGCGGTTGAAAACTTAAAAATTCAAGTTTTCAGGCTGATTAAGCTGTGTGCATAACTGCGATGATCAATTAAGACTTCTTATCTTTCTCTGCCGTTCAAATACACAGTCTTTCATATCTTTACTTGTAATGTTTCAATATGTTCCTTTGAAATGCCGGGGCTTCATAATTCAGGTTTCCCCAGGGCAAACGTGCGTAGTGTGAACACAATTAGTAGATTGATCCTGACCACATCAAGGCATGATTGATCATCACAGTTAAATTAAAGCCTGAAAAAGAAATTCAGACCTGAGCGGAATTCGAACCATGACCTCTGCAATACCGGCACAGTGCTCTACCAACTGTGCAATAAAACCAGCTGGGAGCTGGTCATATTATGAGTTCTTATTATATTGCTAGTGTTTGTAGCCGATATAACGCGCGCTCTGATTGGCTAGGTGCAGCTTAACGCCAGGGCATTATTCTCCCGTAATGCCCACGGGCCGATTACGGGAGAATAACGATTATCCAAAGCTAGACCACATTTGCTTATATTTACATTGAAAATCGTTGTGATACAAGACGATGAGTCACGATTAACATTCGGAGAGTTAATTATATTACTATTTTAAGGAAAGTAACATCGGCGAATTACGAACGAGTTAATTGGTCAGGAAGAAATTGAAATGTTCAAAGAGCAAAACCACGAAAGGAGAGGAGAACTGCCAGTGAAATGAAAACATTTCAGCGATGTTTGTCGTCAACAAATAAAGGAAGCATGGTAGAAGTTTGGACTTACTGGCTGCTGTCCTTGACCACTTATTGGCAAAGTTTTTTATAGTTATCGGAAAACGGTGGCGACGATTGTGAGCCTGACACCCAGTCGGGCTTTCAGCGAAGTATACATGAGAGGTTCCTTTCCGAAGGCAAGTCTCTTTTAACTGTCCTTTCACCATTCAAGAGACAATTGGTGACACCAGAACAGTACAGCAGTCATCGTCAACAAATTCTTTTGCTGTAACACAAGCCAGTTTAAACATCTTCAAGGACCATCAGATTTCAACAGCCGAGCGGAATTTTGTTTTTTTCGGTGTGGACATTCGCAGCATCTCTGAGCGCCAGTTCAAGATCTTTAACGTGCCAGTAACTATAATCCAGGAACCTCAGAAAAGGCGAAGAGTTTCCATCGAAAGTGACGACGAAGAGTATGCTGATTCCGTTTAAATTGTATTTTCTTTTACCGACACGGCCGCACGGCTTTTGAGCAAGTTTGAAAGTACTGAACTTCTTTCTGTAGGAATTGACGTTTGGAGGTTGATTCTTGAGAATGTCGATGAAAATTCTCCCGTCATACAGTATCACAACTGTACTAGAACACTTTTTGCGGCCGTATTGATCATTGTTTACCAAAAATAAACATATTTTCTTGACGGAGTACGCGTCAGTTCGCTGAATTCTGTTATTGTAGTTTGACTGTTTGCAAAGATGAATGAATAGATAAGCGCGCGCATCACCGGATGTGAAGTTACGACTTCCCCTTGAATTTAGATT
>JAHPZR010025830.1:90000-99194 GCA_019787425.1 Platygyra sinensis
TGTGGTGCGAGAAGGGACAAAAGGAGCAATAAACCTATTCATCGAACTCTAGAAACACAAGCTCAACCAAATTGATGGAAGAAACATAAGAACCTCACTACAGAAAGGTGTAGCTTTCTCGAAGTAAAGCACGGCGTCTCCGAAGAAAAAACCGGACGTGGGTAAATATGATTTGCGTGATAAGAAGCAACATATGTTGTTTCTTATCACGCAAATCATATAGTTCTAGTGAAACAACCGGGCCCAGCGCAACAATATTAAATGCAGGTGAGCAACATTTCACGGAAAAATTCATATTTTCCATATTTTGCCCGTCGAAAGCTAATATCGTGCAATATAAATGAGCCTAAACAATGCATAAGCACATGGCAAACAGCCTGGCAAACAACAGAGATGTCAACATTAACAGTACAGGATTGGTTCTTTTAAAACAAAGGCTAACCGCCAGTGAACGGAAGTGGCCTGCCCGTTGAGCAGACGTTCGTGGGGAGGAACGCGTGACAAGCCTAAGAACGTCTGCGTGGGAGGCTATTAGGCTTTCCGATTTTTGGAATTTTTGTCCCCTTTCCTTTTTCTTCTTTAATTTTTTATTTATTATCGTTATTTTTTTTTTTTTTGCTGCAGTGATTGACCTCCTAATGGGCTTGCTTGCGGTTAAAAAACTTCCAAGAAAGAGTTATCGAGGCGGCCAATTTTTGCCATGGAGCAGCTAGTTGTAGTGGGAGGAAATTTTGCTTTGAGTTTTTCACTCATCTACCTATCGCAAGCTCCATTGGGCCGATCACTCTGATATAGGCATCACTGGAAAGATCTTTTCCTCCTGCAAACGTTGAGTATAGATGATGCCAAGTTTGGTCAAAAGTGACGACGTCAGAAGTGGAAGAAAGGCCAAGCCTCGTCACGGGCGGTTACGGGCGGCACAGGAGTCAATGGATTAATAAAAGCAAACTAGAGATCGATGGAATACAGTAACTTTATTACTGTATAAAAGGTACACTATTGAAAGAAAATTAAAGTAAAACACCAAGTGATTTTTAAGCGCTGAATGTTATACGATTCAAGTACTCAAATCGCTTCCATCCAAGTATAGACCAGATACACCGTCGAACTGAAAGAGACTTCCCAACTTTCCAAATCAACACTTCTCATATTTACAGCACAATTACGAGTTCCAATCGTGGTACAAGACAAGAAAAAATAATTCTGAAGTGCATCAACACTGACAGCATTGGCAGTGACGCAAATGGAAACTTACGACCACGCGCGGGCTGCCTTATGGGCTACGGCAATAAAATTTTGTCTCCAGTCTCGCGCAATGACGTCACCAGATCACCTGAATATAGAGCGTATGCACACGACGTCATGGCAGACATATTGGTGTTTCAAAACAATGACACGGCGGCCATGTTGGTTAACGAAGCCAACCCTGTGAGAGTTCAACTCTTTTCTTATGTAGACACTCTCCTTTGTTCCAACAAATTTGTACGGCTGCTAAATACGTGAGGGCATACGCCCTGTATGATCTTTTAAGTTTCCCTAGAATAAAAGCGCGCGCAGTTTTGCCACAGGTAGTAGCGCGAACACAGTTAGTAATTTGATCACAGTAAGTAGTTTGACGGTAGTTAGTAGTGTGACCACAGTTAGTAGTGTGAACACAGTTGGTAAGACAACCCCACTTAGTTGTGTCTAAAATCAGTAGCGGAGCTCCGGCGGCCCGAAAGGCCAAGCAGAGCCCCACAACCATATAGGGAATTAAAGGAAACCCATGAAGTGATGTTATTATGCATATCAAACTCATTGCAACATTTGCCCTATGTCATATCCGGTGGCCTCGACTTCCGGTAAAATAGAGCTGAAAACACGCTATTTTCTGCAGAATATTGCCTTTTTTTTTCTAAAAGTAGGTGACCTATCACAAATGCACCACCGGTATTGAGCTAAGTGCTATCTAAGCTACTATAATGGTGAAAAACTTGGGTTATCTGGTCAAAATTCGATGGGGCATTTGAATATTTTCTTCCTTCGGTTTGGATGGAAATTTACAAAAGCGTGACCGGTCTTGAAAGGAGCGGATCGAGAAAGACTGGCCTGGCTCAACAGCGCACGCTCGTAATAATTATGCACCGCCAAATTTAAAGAGTTGAATTTATTTCGTTTTGATATGTAATTTGTTGGGACTTGTGCAGATTTCGGTGGGGCAAAATGACTTCGGGCTTCGAAGGTTCATCTTGCTTTCTTTCTTCTCTTCGCTTGTTGCGTGACAGTTTCTGCCGTTGAAGACAATTTTCATGGCAAAAATGGTGAGGAATTTAGCCAAAACGGTCCTTCGTATACTTACGAGATTAACAACTAAGTAATTTGACGTGTTCATGAATATTTTAATAGGAACTTAAAGTGCACCTTACCCCAAAAACTTTTTCTCGCTAAAACAATAAAGCTTATTTTGTGGAGTAATTCGCCGCTAAAATTTTTCGATTTGGTTAAATCTTTGATTTTCTATGGCTCGTCAAAGTACGTGAAACTGCCGCCATTTTGGTCCACGACCGAGTTTAACGGAGAATGGGTCGAGGGCCGGATGTGACGTCAGATCGAGAACACGATGATTCTGAGATTCGCATATTTACTTGTTTCTGTGGGAAAGGCTGGAAAAGTTGTTCGAAAAAAATGCTAGCCAGGTGCGCTGTAGTGTGATGTAGCAACACAACAAACTTACAGGAGGTACTCCGCTTTATGCCATACCGTTTTATGAAGAGATGTCCTGAAGAGAAGAAACGTACAAAGTGATGGCTCGATTCGTGCAAAGTGATAGCCGTCTAAGAGTTCGTGATCTGTTCCATAAAGTATTTCAAACCAGATGATCTCGCTCGATGCGTGGATTTTCAGAGAGAGGAAGGGATTTTGCTGACTCAGTGACTTAAGCGAGACGAATTTGGAATAACCGTCCATCGATTCATGCAGCCGTTGTTGCATCTGATCTGAGAAACAACAGCAGTCAGTCGGCACAGCCGACAGATAGTTTTGTATTTGCCCACTACTAATCTTAAAACTCCATTTCTGAAGCCATACAGGTTTAATTCCTGGATATTCAGTGACACACTTTAAGGTAACATCAGCACTAATATCTTCAAGAACAAGATCACTCTTCTTTGAGTCTTGACAACCTTCTAACTCACTTTAATATAATAATAACAACAATAACATTCGCTGATGTTTTGAAGGGAAGCGACGCTACAATTTCCACACTCGCAGGAAAAGAACACAAACATTGTGTCATGGGATAATCATTTTGGTCTACGTTGAACGAGTGAAGTTAAAATAATTTGAGAAAGTTAACGCACTTGACTTTTATTTCAGTATACGAAACTATGTTAATGCGAGATCAAAGAATGCGCGAATTTAGTAAATATACGCACCACACGCTACAGTCTCTTTGACTTCTGCATATCATTGCCTTCGGGTCTGTCCATCAGAGCTCGTTCGAGTTCTTTGTCAGCATCCACCTCATTTGTGTATCCATTCTTCGTTGGCCAGAGAGTTGTCAGCATATAATTCAGCTCGGCCGTCATCATTTAACTATTCACTTTGCTTTGTTTACAAGTGCGAGTCGTCATTCTCTTCAGCGATATAATAAATTTCGGAGTCTTCTGAGTCAAAGCTCATTTCAGAATCCGACGAAGTAGAAGATACTGTTGATAAAAACAGAAATCTGTCGACTGTGGAGCCCCCAGCGAAAAACTTGTGCGGCAAAAAGGCTTCCACGCTCACACAGAGTAAAAGGCCCGACTGGGACAGCCGAAGCTTTCGTTCTCGAAGTGACGTCATGGCTTTAGTCTCCCCAGACTCCTTATGCTCGGTCGTGAACCATACGAAACTCGGTTTTAAGGGGGCACAGAAATTCGAGGATTTAACCAAATCGAAAAATTTTTGCGGCTAATTACTCCACAAAATAAGCTTTATTGTTTTAGCGAAAAAAAATTTTTGGGGTTAGGTGCACTTTAATTATATGTTCAAATAGTGGGATTTCTAAATTTCCGGATACTGAATAATTCCTCGTGTCTTCTATTCATTCCTGCAGCCACTGCATGAAATGGCATGTATAAGGAGATATAATGAACCCGTATACATAGTGTGTATGGAAAGGTATACTGATGTATACTGAAGTACGCATATAAGGCCTGTATAATGATCAGTATACTAATGTATACTGCCTTGTGGAGATTACCTTATACCTAGTGTAAGGGAACCTTATATGAGTTGACAAAGTAAATTCAACTTGTTTGTTCTTTTGCATCACAAATGAAGGGAGTGAAGGCTCCGGTTGCTGAAAACAGAGTTGTCATGTAAGATGCCCCGGTGGTGATGAGCGCTTCGTACGGAAGAACTTACTCGGCGAATTTGACGGCATGTAAAGGAAGCTTTATGTCAGATAGACAGCTAATAAACGTAGATCTTATTATCCTGTTTTTGGCCTTCTTTGCGGATTTCGTAGAGGTATATTGCAAAAATACAACTTCGCTTCTCTATGCTATTGGGTAAAGATATCCATACCGCATCTGTAAACTCCTTTACGCTTTACGCAAAGCGTAAAAATAAGCACTGAGCGAAATGAGTAATTTCGTGGAATTTACGTGGCCGTGAAATTCTCGAGATGTCAAGAAATGTGACTTGTCGATCGGGGATTGCCATGTTCCTGTTACGTTCATTGCGGCGTGGGTTTTTGTTTAAGGCGGGGGTACACGTGAGGGCTTTTTTGACGTCGCTTAACACGGCCTTTCTGCCAATATCTCGATCACGTTTTAAGCAACACTAAAGCTCTATGCTTATAACCATAACCACCGTTCGGCGGTTTTGTATAAATTTTTGGGTGATCATGGCTTTTGGACATTTTGGGAAAGAGATATTTTTCTCAAAGAATAGGTTAAATTGAGGAAAATATGAAATGTTGAAGATTTGATGGATTTGGAAAATGGAAATTTGAAGTGAAGAATTAGTAGACGGATACCAAACAGTCCCCTACCAACCTGGGGCTTTTAATTATTTGGGGTGGTCAAATGTCTGGCAGTGTTTCCAACCTATATTAATCCTAACAATTCCCTTCAATTATACTTCAAATTTCACTCCTATTCACGTGTACCCCCACATTAAACGGGCAAATTAATACACGGAGCTCATTTCTCTTTACGCGAAAACTAAGAATGCTTAAGTCAACAATGCGCGAAGATCTATACTGAACTTACATCATTTTGTTAATGCCATCGAGTGTATTCTGTTCTGAATCTTACATCATTGAGGCACGTAAGTCTCAAAATTCATATCAATCTTCACTACAGCTCTTTTGACTCACATTATGCATAGTTCTATTTCCTACAGGTTGAAACGCATTGAAACGCATTTTAGCGTAAAGGTATCCATAATTCATCTTTACGATGCTTTACGGAACGCGTAAAGGCATCAATAACACACCCTTACGATACTTAACGGATCGCGTAAAGACATCAATAACGCATCTTTACGATGCTTTACGGATCGCGTAAAGGCATCAATAACACATCTCTACGATACGGCATAAAGGCATCAATAACGCATCTTTACCATGCTTTACGGATCGCGCAAAGGCATCAATAACGCGTCTCTTCGATGCTTTACGAATCGCGTAGTTTCATCATAATGCATATTTACGATACTTAACGGATCGTGTAAAGGCATCAATAACAAAAAACTAAATAACATTTTTGATCACTTCCGACAACTATATTTTATATTTACATAAAGTCGTGAAAAAAATTCGCAGCGGAACATTCCTCACATCTCACCGACCTACGTGGAGGCGCAACTCACCAATTTCCCCTGACTCTTTGTCCGACTTCAAAGCTCAGTTGGCAGAGTAACGGATGGGTGGATCTAATCCGTAGGTTGTGGGTTTGATTCCCACCGAGGTCAAAAATTTTTTTTTTACCTTATGTGGTTCCCTAATTCCCTTTACTAGGGCTAATGCCCAGTGGGTTATTCATGGGGTCAGTGAGCACTTTAATTTACACTTCAGAGTTAATTCTCTGTTCCACCATTCATATAACTAAAGCTGAACCATTTAATTAATTCAACAGAAATGATAATGAACGTAACAAGGCAGAGGATGTACAACATGGAAGTGATCACAGTCTGGATTCCAATAACAATTTAAGTCCATAAAATGTTTGACAGAGGAACTAAATTCAGAGAGTGTTAAACACTGCTTGAAGTCTCTGAAAGAAGACTTTTGTACCACCCCATAATGCCTTCAATGAGGCCACTAAGTGACAACAAACAGGGCATCCCCTGTACGGAACATCTTCGTGGACTGGTGCTCATAAAAAGCAGTGTTAAGAACATTACAGTTGCAATTAACAAAGAAAAGCATTTCACCAATTGATGCAAAGAGATCATGCAAGGACTAATGGCATTCGGTGACAAAACAGCTGGTTGCAGCAATTCAAGAAGGATTAGTCATTGTCTAAATAGACATCAAAAAGGATGTAGAAAAAATGGTTCAAAGCTTGAAAGAAAGATGTAATAGACTGCATTAAGTTGCAGACTGGCAAGTCATTTCTAGCCAAGGAACTTCAACTTCCTGTGGCCATGGAGGCCAAGGAAAGGGAACTTGTAGCCTAGTACATGTTAACCTTGTGTTTTCATTAGAAATCAGAGCACATTTTATGTACAAAATAGCTGTTTGCTGTATACCACAGTTAGTTCCATTTGGATAATACTAGCTAAAGAAGCACAAGACAACTTCCACTGCGTTGAGTTTTAAGATACATGTAGAAATCTAGCAGGTTTTAATTTGTAAATGTTTAATTAAAAAAATAGCAGGGAAGAAATCGATAAAAATGGTGTAAAAATTATTATGGAGCATTTTCAAATCTGAGATTTGTATTCCTAAAAACCCTGTCACTAAGAGTCCTGAAAACAAATTTCATTTCAGCTGAAAAACAGGGGTCATTATTCACCAGATATACGAAATCAGTACAGATTCCTTACACACCATTCAGTATACCCCTTGATTTTCCCAGTATACATACTGTATACTGACATGTGGCCGGAACTAGAAGGAACCCTACCACAACTGTAAAATTCCGTATACCCACCTTCCACATACCCTCCAGTATACCTCCTGTTATACACAGTATACATGATGTATACTGAAATGTGTACTGACATATAAGGAATCCTGCCACAAGTGTAAAATTCCGTATACACACCTTCCACTACCTCCCAGTATACGTCCTGTTACACACAGTATACATGATGTATACTGAAATGTGTACTGACATATAAGGAATCCTGCCACAAGTACGGTATAAGATCCTGGTATTTTTCTTGGCATACCCTGAAATATACTGATCATTATACGGACCTTATACATCCTGCCTCATCCTTATATTTGTCTTATACCAATAGATATACTGACTGTGTACGACCTGTGGAAGGGTCCTTATACAGACCATTTCATGCAGTGAGCTTTTTAATTTATACCATTTCAGAGGCCGAAGAATTAAGATCAGAGAATCTGCTCTTGCAAGCATTCTTTGCATCCTATAATCGAATCCTTAAAATAATAAATAAATAAATAAATAAATAAAATTCTTTGTTAAGAATTAATTGTGCAAACAGACGTGCAACAATTTACGAATATTAATTACTACTAAAAAGACATCCTTCACGGCTTTATAAACAAAATTTATTCATAAAAAGAGCAGAATAAGTTCCGCAAGAAAGAAGTGAGGAGGCACTTCTGTCCGGAGGCTTCTGCCCGTGAAAAATATTGCCCCTATCCTCCAGCGAATCTTTCTTGGGGAAAAACAGTTTCATTATCGTAATCACGCCATTCATGGTCTTCGTGACGGAATCCCACGAAACGAACTTTTAGCCGTTTTCGCGTCGTATCCACTTCAAAAAACCTCCACATCATACAAATCCCTGTCTGTTTTGCATTTTCGTTCCACTTTTTCCACCTTTTTTTTCGCGGAGCTGACATAATTCTTCCACAAAACACCGTGGAGGACATGACATTCGATTCTGTCGATTGCCCATGCTTATTTTGATCGTAAACCATGATATTCTTGCGCACGCGTTGTAGCATGCACTCCATGTAATGATCACTGAAGAGCAAATGTCCTGGTTGATATGTTTGCCACAGATAGTAGTGTGAACACAGTTAGTAATTTGACCACAGTAAGTAGTTTGAACACGGTTAGTAGTGTGACCACAGTTGGTAGTGTGACCACAGTTGGTAATGCAACCACACTTAGTAGTGTCGAGAATCAGTAGCGGAGCTCCAGCGGCCCGAAACGCAAAGCGGAGCTTCATAACCATATAGGGAAATAAAGGAAAACCAGGAAGTGATTTTCTCATGGATATCATGGCTAGCGGTATTTCTCATGGGCGCGTAATAGGTTGACAATGACATGTACTTTTTTGATATATGACATCATGCCAAATCAAGTTATCCGCTGACCAGTAGCATGTGACCATAACGCGGGCTAACGTTTATAGCTCATCGAAGTCACGTGTTTTATTAAAGTTTTGCCAAAAGTAGTAGTGTGACCACAATTGGTAATGCAGCCACAATTAGTTGTGTCTAGAATTAATAGTGTGACCACGGTTAGTAGAGTGACCGCAGTTAGTAGTGTGACAACAGTTAGTAGTGTGACCACAGTTCGTAGGTTGACCACAGTTAGTAATTCGACCACCGTAATTAAATTGGAAAATTAACTGCGATGATCATTCTTCACTTTTATCTATAACCGCAGCTCAAATATGAATTATTTCATATATACTTCACATCATTTCACTCCTCACGGAAGATATAAACTCGCTAAATTGATGTCGCTCCCAATAATGATAATGATAATGATAATGATAGTGATAATGATAATGTTAATGATAATGATAATGATAATGATGATGATAATGATAGTGATAGTGATAATGATAATGATAATGTTAATGTTAATGATAATGATAATGATGATGATGATGATGATGATGGTGATGGTGATGGTGATGGTGATGGTGATGGTGATGGTGATGGTGATGGTGATGGTGATGGTGATGGTGATGGTGATGGTGATGGTGATGGTGATGGTGATGGTGATGGTGATGGTGATGGTGATGGTGATGGTGATGGTGATGATGATGATGATGATGATGATGGT
>JAHPZR010025833.1:0-10680 GCA_019787425.1 Platygyra sinensis
TAGGAAAGTGTAAAACGATGAAACATGAAGCAAACTTCTAACTGTACCGGCTTTAATGCGACTTGACGTTTCGGCCTTCGGCCTTCTTCAGAGGTGGAACTTTATATTTACAGTTAAAAAATAAAAACTAAAAATCCTGGTAGACTTACAAATGGTCAACAATTTATACTGTAAATGTAAATGAAGTTACGTAATACACTACACATGTAAACAATAAGAAAGAATAATGAATAACAGGCAAGAATGTTGCACGAGGTGAAATGACCCAGGTCTCAATTACATGGTATAAATGGTACGCTAATTAAGTATTATAACGGACGCGATTTTTAGATCTAAATTCGCGTCTTTTGTTAAGACCGTGGGGATTAAGTGTGCAAAGTTGTGCGGTCCAATAGGCTTCTCTGGTGAGTAATAATCTATCAATATAAGCTGCGTCCCCTTGGCTAGTAATTTTCTCAATAACAATAAAATTAATTTCAGAAATCTCATGTTCAGTACAATTGAAATGGACTGCAAGCTCACACGTTTTTTTGTTCGTGCGCATGGATGACTTGTGATTGCGAAAACGTACTTTGAATTCTGTGGAAGTAGAGCCTACGTACTGTAAATTGCATTTCATACACGAGGCCAAGTAAACAACATTTTTGGAGGAACAAGACAAGCTTTGATTGATCTTATAGGTTCGGCCTGTTGAAAAACTTTTAAATTTGGAATCTTGAATTAAAAAATTCTTACAAAGATCACATCTAGAGGAGCATTTAAAACATCCTCCCGTCTCCTTCCCTAGCTGATTAACTCCTCTATCCACAGAAAATCTAGAAGGCGCTAAAATGTCTTTGAGATTTTTGGTACGACGAAACGCTGGAAAAATCGATTTGGATGGAAAAATCTCTAATAACTCGGGCGAAGATCTTAAAAGATGAGCATGCTTTTGGATAACCTTCTGAATATCGGGGAGGATAGGATTATAGTCAAGGACTAACGGAAACACTTTTTTGTCAGGCTTGACATTTTTCTTCAGGAGTTCTGATCTTTCAATTCTAAGCGCCCTATCAAATTGATTGTCTACTAAGTCTGCACTATAGCCTTGGGATTTAAGATACCCCTTGTATTCGACGCATCTCTTATTGAGAAATTCATCGGTGGAACAATTACGTCTAATGCGTAAAGCTACTCCGTAAGGAATTGCCCTTTTACAGTGTGCCGGGTGCGAACTGGAAAAAGGTAAATAAAGATGGCTATCTGTAGGTTTAGCGTAGATATCGGTAATAATAAATCCATCTTGAAGGTGCAGTGTAAGATCCAAGACATTGAGGGTATACTCAGAGTATACCAACTCAAATTTAATAGTGGGATAAAGGGAATTGATGTACTCGGTAAATTCTAATAATTTAGGCAAACCATGCGTCCAAACATCAAAAACATCATCCCTATATCTCCACCACAACAATGGTTTCACTACACCTCCAAACTTAGCTTTCTCATCAATTAATCCCATAGCCAAGTCGGCATAACTACATGCGTTTTTGGGGCCCATAGCGGTACCATGTTTTTGCACAAAATGTTTCTCTGAAAATTGACAATTATTGGTTTGAAGA
The DNA here is from genome assembly GCA_019787425.1 of Platygyra sinensis. Taxonomy (NCBI): domain Eukaryota; kingdom Metazoa; phylum Cnidaria; class Anthozoa; order Scleractinia; family Merulinidae; genus Platygyra; species Platygyra sinensis. The sequence goes on from JAHPZR010025833.1 coordinate 1,599, forward strand.
CAAATTTCGATAGCCTCCTCAATGCATTCGGTGGAAGGAAATTTAACAGATCTAGAATTGAGAGCCTTTCTAACAGCTGATAAGCCTAAGTTATTATCAATATTAGGGAACATCGCAACTACATCCCAAGAGACCAACAAACACCCAGATGGTAACGGACCTTTCTCCGAATTGAATGTTTGAATCTTGTTGATAAGATCAGTGGTATCTTTGACAAACGAAGGTAGATTTTGGGCGAGAGGTTTGAGATAAAATTCAGTAAAAGCAGAAAGTCTTTCAATTGCCGTTCCGCAGCAAGATGTAATTAAGCGGAGAGGGTTGCCTTCTTTATGAGTCTTCACATTTCCAAATGCCACCCCCGGTTTAGGTTCTAAATTAGCAACCCAAGTAGCAATCTCCTGACTAATCTGTCCTTCACTGAACCATTTCCGTCCCCATTTTTGACTTTTTCAAAATGCTCAATAGTGGGGTCATGATTAAGCTTATTATAATGAAGATCATTGTTAAGTTGCCCTAACATCTTGTCTTGATACTCGTTTTGGGAAATAATAACAAACCTAGATCCCTTATCCTGAACTCTAAATACATTATTACTGAATTTAATTTTACCTAAGGCTGACCTCTCCTCCCTCGTCAGATTGTCCTTGGCTTTTCTCAAGTTCTTAGGCTCAAGAATGTCTTTCTTAACATTGTTTAAGAAAAGTTCAACCTCGGGGAAACTCTATATATATATATAACAATGTGTATCTACTCAATGTTGTTTCATATGGACTTTAATACAGGTCTGTTTCGTAGACCAAGAAAGTGTTGGTCCACTCATCAGTTAAATAGGCCTTTTGCAACAGTTGGTCACGTGACCGATAATTTCTAAACTTTTAGTTACAGCAAAATGAATTTCAGAGCTGGAAAGAGCATGTTTTAAATAACCAGGACACCAATTTTCAGACCAATGCCGTATAAGGTTGAGATTTAATGACGATTTGAATATTGCAAAAATTAGAAGGTTTTGTATGGAAGCGAGGAAGCTTTGCCCTCCAGTAACCTTTTCTGTTATTAATCACTACCAAAAGAAGCTGCTGGCATATAACCATTGGAGATAGAAAGAGGGGTAAAATATTAGGAAAAATGAAAATTTCTAGGCCCTTACACCGAAAGGCAAAGATTTTATGGCAGCTTGAAAACTTGCAAAATTACAAGGATTTGTATGGAAAACCACTGGAGCGTGACTGGAGGGCAAAGCGACTTCTTCTCATACAAATCCTTCTAATTTTTAACGTCCATAAAAATTCCCCCTTAAAAGATATAAACCTGAAAATTTGCATGTAAGCTTATTTGGAACTGTTCTTTCCATTTCTGATAACATTATGCATTACCAATGATTAATCAGTGTGTTCTTGAAAAACACGTCACGTGACCAACTGTTGCAAAAGGCCTATTCCATATACACTGTAGCATCGCTAGGGTTTATATACATCAGCAGTATGATCGTTACAAAATTCAAATTTGAATAACAATGGTTATAAACATTTGTAAACTTATGATTGGTTATTGAGGATGCGATTGAATTTAAGGAGAAACTTTCGCTTGTGCCTGCAAGTTGATACGAGTTCATTACGTTTGTTAAGCGTTGCCATGTCCGGTTTATATAGGATATAGAATTTCTCGGTATTACATAAATTACATCGTTTAGTGAGGTTACTATAAGATTTGGCCTTGGATCGGTTATTAAAATCTCTAACTATGTATAAAAAAACTGAGTATATATATATATAGTTATAGTTACAGATTTTAATCTCAGTTTTTTTATACATAGTTAGAGATTTTAATAACCGATCATTTTTAGCACTACATACCCGTTACTCTTATTACTGTTAGCATTCTTTTTTTTGTTGTGTCCCCTAATTAATATGGGTATCACCCAGGCTACAAGGTTTTCGACACTTAAATAAAGTTCTTACTTACTTACTTACTTACTAAATGGCGGGTGACGGTTATCTAATAAATTCAACATGGCGGTTATCTAATAATTCAAAATGGTGGATGTCTAATAAATTCAAAATGGCTGATATCTAATAAATTCAAAATGGTGGATGCATTCAAAATGATAGGAAAGAGCTTAGGTTTATATTGGTGCGCACTGCAAAATAACGTGATCTATTTACTAACCTCATCGTCTAAAAGGTAACTGTAGTCCCAAGTTTCTATTGCATCCTCCACTTGCTTTTCTTCCCACTCTTCCATAGCCTGTATTAGTGTGTTGTCGTCAGTAGCAACCGTGTCAAACTCTTCGCTCAGCGCTGTGTTGGGAAACGAAGTCTGTTCATCTGGCCTCAATTCTTCAAGAAACTGTAGCTCTTCGAATATCTCGGGGTGGGCAGATTCGAGATCATTTAGCGCTTCTGTCACAAGTTCAAAATTAAATTCATGTTGCAGTTGAGTGTCAGTAGATTCGAGTTCATTTAGGGCTTCTGGTTTCTTTTCAGACGAGCAGTCCTGCGACGGATGGGCTTCAGGGGAAACCGTTAACTCATCAACGAGCTCAGATAGCCAATGTGTAGAGGCTTTTGCACGAACACAAAGTCTTTCTTGCATCTTTGTGATGTTCTTTTCCTCTTCAGATTGACTTTGTATCCAGCGGTCATGAAACGGGACCATTTGGTGCTGTTCTACTTGAGGAAAGAGGAACATACATTTTTCACGCCATAACTTGATCATTTCGTTTTTATCCACGGACATAATGGCGTCAAATACGTAACTATGTATTGGTTCGTTTGCCGCACTCAAGTCATTAATTAGTTCGTTCAATCGATTAAACGCTTCCTGCTCGTAAACATTCCAAAAGACATCAATAATATCTTGGCGCCTTAAAAGCCGACATCTCTTCCTTTTGAAATGGTGTTCGTGCAAGGCCCTGGCCTCTTTCCTGCCAGGTTTGCCAGTTGAAATTCAGAACGGCGTGAAGCCATTTCGTCTTCGTCAACCAACGATGTAGGTGAAACATGTTCAAGACATCGATTCGTCATCCGTCGCTTACCGAAAACAGCGCGCTGGACTTCAGGGTTAAACTTGACTTGTCCTCTCATGTTGTCGAAGCCGAATGGAAAAACCTAGACCGTCACGCTCCTTTTATCGTCAGTTTGGTAGCAAAACAGGACGTACGCGGTCCAACCGGTTTAAATTTGAAACCTAGACACTACCAAACTAGTCCAATCGAATGACACAATTTTTAACAACATTTTCATTGGGTTGAGGCAAGACGCAGTCAAACCGGTTAGATTTTAAATGCATCAATCAAAGAGTAGATTTTTTAACAACATTATCAACGGGATTAAACCCAGAGACCGTTAAACCGTTTATTTATTTAAACGCACCAATCGAATAATGCAGCTTTCAACGATATTTTTTAACGAAGAAAACCGTTTGAATATGCCAGGGTAAGCGTTTATGTCTTTTAACCAACGGCTATTGAGTCCGTAATGTTTAGTTATGCTAATAAACCAACCGTGATTATGCTAACTCACAAATCCAATGTACATTTTTTTTTTTGCATTCAACCTTGAATAAAAATAAACCGATTTGAAGTCGGGAAAAAATAAATAGCATAGTGTTCTCAAGTAGTTTCTTGACCAGCATTATTGAAACCAATTCCAAATTAATTTGTGCTGTTCTTGACTACAGTTTACACTTACGAATGGAAAAAAATGTTTACAAATCTTGGAGTTTTTTCTTACTTAGGGCAAAAAGATTTAAAAATGCCCGCCAAACTCTTGCACTGATTTGAAGTCAAGAAATATGATTGCTCTCTCAAATGTAATTTGTGTTTATGGACTGAAGCAGCCCCAAAATCTGAAAAAATCTGAAAGTTTCTTTCTCGACCCTCGAGTGAAAATTGTTTGTTCCTCTTGCAACAGAATGTTATGATGTTTTGTTGTAATAATTAATTTTTTTAAAAAAGTGATCTTTGGCTAAAAAATGTCTTGTTTGGAAGCTAACTACTTCGTTCAAAATTATCTGCAAGAGAAATGTTGACTATGTTCCTTGTATATTCCTTGCCAGCATGATTACAACTCTAAGAAAACGACGCTCTTAAAATGGTAATTAGCTATTGATATAATTGAAAAGCCATTTTCGACAACCGCTTTGTAAAGAAACGATACCTCGGTCTTTTGTAGTGTGGTTCCTATTTTCAATTGATGTAGGTAATAATTAATTTTAAAAAATAATCTTTGGCTAAATAACATTGTCTTGTTCGGAAGCATACTGCTTCGTTCAAAAATGATCTACAAGTGAAATGTTGACTATCCTTTGTTTCCTTGTCCACGTTCCTAAATTTCATTCGTTGCACTTTTTTTTGAGTATTAAAACAACGATGCTTTTAAAACGGTTATTACCTATTGATATCGGCAACCGCTTTGTAAAGAAATGACACCGCAATCTTTAGTGGTATGGTTTCCATTTTCAAATGATGTGGCTTGTGTGTTTTATTTCGCGTTTAGTAGGTTTTATCCACTCGTGCTATCAGTTTAGAGGAAGATTTTAAGCTAAACGAACTTCCCTGCCGTGGACAAATGTACCGCAGAAAGTGTTTGGACAGGTGAGAGTAATTGCAAATTTAATTCCAGATGAATTCGATTAGACCGGTGTAACAATAGAGAATTGTTCTGACTTATGTTCTTGTGAAGTAAATCGTAAAAGGTTGCTTTATTTTAATTTATGGATGGCTGAGAACTTTAATTCGTTGAAGTCGCTCTTGTCCCCTCTGCAAACAAAATTGTGATACGTGTAAAATCGCAAATAAAACATCAATTTAATATGTTATTTTCTCTCCCTCGCAGAGTTGAGCAGAGAGGCACCCACAGCTAGAAAGAGATCCTTGTTAATTTGCCTGTATCTCTAAACATAAGGGGTTAAATCGCTTACAAAAATCTGATTTGACCGATTTAGTTAGACGATTGCTAGCATGTATCGGTAGCACATGCCTGGAGATGAGGCATATGTACATTGTCGGAAATTGACCTAAGTGATTTGGAAATATTACATCAACGAAGACCTATTAGTTGATTAACACTTTTTCCGGCAAGTTTTCAACATTCTACATAGGTTTCGTCTTCATTTTGTTTTCGTCTAATTAAAAAAGCAAAATCAAATTTTTGTAAGCGATTTAGCCTTTTACACAATAACGTTTTTTTTTCTTTTCAATGTTTATTGTGATCTGTTGTTCGATCATGTGTTCCGTCTCTGTTCATTTACGCTTGTTTCTGTGCGTATTCTTCATATACATCAAGGCATGTTTTCCGTTAACTTTAAATTATCTCCTTAAAACCTGTTTGACCCGTTCCCGAGAAGCTATGTCCACCATTTTCAATCATCAAATCCAACCAGTCTCAAACCCAGTCTGACCGGTTTGACAATGCTCCCTCATTGGTTCTCAGACAAGTCTTTGTTCTTTCTCTATATAAGTGCGATATCACCCGGATGGTTGGGCGGTACGTTCACTCCACTACAACACACACATCTCTCTTAAAAACTCATGTAATATTCAATAATAAAACTTTTAAAACAATAAAACAATACATGTATAATATTATTCTCCCTCTCAATTTCCCCCACATCTACCTACACGACCTGTATCTCATTAAACCGCACCAAACCACCCATATACCTACACGGCCTGTATCTCATTATCATTGCTCATTAATTTTGTGCTTACCACTTCATGTAAAACCAAGTGGTCTATTCATCTGTCACATACTACTAATAATCCTTATGCATAATGACATCAGAGTAACAAAATCAACCCTAAGACTCCTTTTGAAAATCCAAATGGGTTCACTAGCTCAAAACTGATTTGTTCTAGTAAATCAATTCACAAGACTTGATTGAAGAGACATCAGTTTCCCTGATTTAAACTGAGGAATTTCTTCACCATTTTTCTGAAGTGTGACAATGCTGCAAGATTAGGTTTCCAAATTTCACTGTTAATTCTAGGTCAACCGAAGAACAAAAAAAAAATGTACTATATTATTTCACATTTTGCCAATTCTGCAACTAAGTTAAACCTTACTGTTGATTTCCTGTCCTAGACAACTGGCCCCAGATTGTTCTATATGTAGGACTACCACGAAAAGTAGTCATTTAAAGAAGGAGGAGCAATCTCAAAAATTTCTGACACTTGATTACCATATAAACAGGTTTGGGCATTCTCTAACAAAGCACAGACAAAATACATTTTTTCAACTGCACTTAAGTGTACTTTCATCTGCTTTTTGAAATCAATATAAACTTAAAATAATTGCAAATATTACCAAATAAAAGCTCGACAGACACTCGAACCTCACTCATTGCTTTGTTATATAGTGTCACTTGGGATGTTAAGTTGTTATTCCTGTAGGGTGCCTGGAGATGCACACCCAAAGGATAAGCTGGATCTCCATATAAACAAAGTGGCTGCCCAATGTAAAAGGCAATCTTTCGTAACTCATTAAGCAGACCAGATTCGTGCAGCATTACACTGTCATGCCTCTTCCCTTCAAATGGGCCACTAAGATTGGCTATCAGGCCATTTGGTGTTTCGAACTTTGGAATTTGATACCATGGACCCTTTAGTGTCCATTGTACATAACTCGCTGGTTGTATTTTGGGCGGGCTATTTCTCGCACAGTTCCATCTATGAAACCAAAACAGTTCTATAGTGGAGCACCATGTTACTAAATGGCCTCTACATACCTGTGCATATCCCCTGGTTGAAGGAAAGGATTCATCCCCTAATTTCGCAGTCGATGTGTATGTCGTAGGTAAATTAAATCAAGTACTGAGTTAAAGATAAGGCAAAGTTCAGTTGGGTTTCGCCCAAAGCGGGGTACCATATCTGTATAACATTCGACATAGATATGCCAGTCTTTTGAGAAGAATACACATGCCTTCCATGGCATCACAGACAGTTCTTTGTGAACAGGCAATTTCATCAGGGATGTGCAAATTGTTTCTGAGCGATTCCAGATCGTTCTTGCCAAACCTTAACTCGGTCCAGCATTCATCATCTTCCCAATTGTCAATGTCAAAGCGTTCATATTTTGAATAGGGAAAAACTGGCTTCGACATGTTGGCATCATAGAGTAAAGCAATTCTACGTCTCATCAATAATGTTTTGAGAATATGCAATTGCCAAGGAGTCGCGAACAGTGGCTAGACTGGACTAGACATCATGAGTGTACGTGGAATTTCACGAGTTTGAGATTAAGCTTACGTGGATTTCTAGGCGCCATTTCGCTTACGAAAAAAATTGACGACTCAAAATCGACTGTAAGAAGGGTTTAAAGTTCATTGGGGTCACGCAATCGCTTGTGGGTTGTTTTGCAAGCCCACCCGGGGAATCTCACCAAATAAGGACAGTGGGATGATCTCATCATTAGCCAATTACAGGCCATTTTTCAGCTCTTTTGGTCATACCCCCCCGCTCGGGATAGTTTTGTCAAGTTAGCTAATAGTATGCTCGATGGCGTAATGGCGGTCCCGTCGACGGATGCTTATTTGCTTAAAAATTGGGGCCAAATCTTTCGGAAATGGAAGTCAGGACATTTGTAAGTATAAAGAAAGTTATTTGGGACCAGTTGCTGGCTTCATAGGCTGAAATTAGACAGAAGTAAGCTTTTCCAAGTTGTACGTGATGAACGCCACGTTGCGAATAAATTATCGGCTATTTGTGTTTGATACTCACTTACAACACAGACGCCATGTTGGATCAACGACTGACCGCGTGGTTTATTCTGATTGGTTAACAAACAATAACTGAATAATCGAACAACTAGAGATCATGGCCAGCGGTAACGCCATACATAATTGCCATACATAACATCCCCCCCCTTCACATCACAATCTTTAAAACTAAAAAGAAAACTGTAAATAAAAGAAAAAGGATAAAATAAAATAATAATAATCTCAACATTAATTCATCTGTGTCTGTCATTGTTCATGTTTCATAAAGTGTCCCTTGTAACATAACGACTAGTTACAGGTCTAGTCTGACTGGTTTCCTGACTTGTCTTCCACTTCTAGTCTTATAGAAGGGCGGGTCTTTAGCTTCCGCGATGTCCGCTGGAGGTGGCACACCACCTGCTGGCATTTCCTCAGCAGGTGAGGGATTTAAGTGGTGTTCCTGTGCAGTGGGGTCCACTTGTGGGCTTGCTGGGGACGTGGGAGCCGCATGCGTCTTGTCAGGCTCTGGTTCTGTCTGCTGAGCGATGTTTCCATGGCGTTTACGGTATTCCATATGAGACTTGGCTGAGTCGTTTCTTAGAGCCACTCTGTTACGCCTGATTCTTCGGCCGCTCACCTCTACCACGTATGATCTAGGCAAGGCATGTTTCTGGACTACGGTAGCCGCTCTCCACTCCTTTGACCCTGGCTCAGGTCTTACTCTGACATGATCGCCTGCTCTGAGTGGTGGTAGCTCTTTGGTTCCTTGGCGGTCATGGTAGTACTTCTGCTTGTCCTTGCCATGCTTCATTCTTGCCCTTATCTTCTGGGTGCTATGTGTTTCAGGCTCCAATAGACCACGTGCTATTGGGAGTGTCGTTCGAAGCCTGCGACCCATAGAGAGCTGTGACGGGGACAAGTCAATTGCTGGAAGTGGGGATGCCCTGTACTCTAGTAGCGCTTTTCTCTTGTCTTTGTTCTTTCTCCATATAGATTTCACTGTTTTGACTGCGGCTTCAGCCTCCCCATTTGCTTTGGGGTGCTTCGGGCTTACTAGGACATGTTCAAAGGTGCAGCTTTTAGCAAATGTCTCAAATTCCCTACTTGTGTACTGGCTACCACAGTCAGTGACGAGTGTTGCTGGGATGCCGTGTCGACTGAAATGCTCTTTCAGGACTTCAATGGTCTCCAGGGATGTCAGATCCTTCAGTTTGGTCACCTCAATAAACTTGGAGAAGTAATCAACTAGCAACAGGTAATGTTCACCTTCAAAGGCGAAAATGTCTGAAGCGGCTCTTTCCCAAGGCAGGTCCGGAACAGGGCTCGGCATCAGAGGCTCTTTCTGTTGTGCAGGGGCATAATCATGGCACGTGGTACAATCCTTGAC